>JASDQU010252390.1:0-16219 GCA_032191745.1 Picea mariana
ACTTTGCATTATGAAATCCCGATCCCCAAATTGCCGATGAGGCCTCCTGGCTGCCACGTGTCCATACAAATGAACGGTCCAGATCCCTGCTTGATTAACGGTTGCGATCAAATCGCGAAATCGTATATCGCGATTTCGGGGTTTTCAATGTTAAAGGATTTGGATATTTCAAACTCTCTATCGCCGATTCTCCGATGGAGCCTCCAGGCTGCCACACGTCCACACGAATAAACGGTCCAGATCCCTGCTTGGTTTTAACGGCTGCGATTAAATCGCGAAATCGCATATCACGATTTCGGGGTTTTCAATGTTAAGTGTTCTTTGCACTTTGAACTCGTGATCCCTGATTCTTCGATGAATTTATCTCTCTCGCAGCTTCCGCAGATCTGACGGTCCTGGTTCTTTCGGGAAATTTGGATGGGATCCAACGGTCACTGATTCTTCTTCCTTTTTCCTCTGTAAGTTCTTGCTGCGTGCGTTTTTTTCAAGGTTGTTCCTCCTGAGCTTTTACTTCCAAATCCCCACGGGGTTTTATCCTTCTTATCCTACTGTCTCTATTGTTGCCATTAATGACAACAATTATCACTGCATTCTATCCACTGAATTTGCCAACAATTATTGGGTTTCAAGAAGCTACAATTATGGGGGGGTATCATGATGACACAATTTCACCTCTTGAATCTTCAGAGACATGTGTTGATGGGGCTATGTTGGAACATCAAGAATTGATGGTTCATCACACTTATCCTAGATTCATTCGGTCAGGAAATCAACATACATCTGGATACAGTCTTTTGGGTGATCGACCGTATCTCTACATTAGTCGATCGAGTAGTTGACATGCCTGTCGGTTAGACATTCAACAAACAATATAATATAATGGGGTGATGGATTGACCAACCTCTCAATTGACTACGAGTTGGACACATGGATGGTCACGCTAAGAATCCTTGTTGAGTCAAATCGACAACGTGGATTTGAAGTAGTGAAATATAACAACCGAGGGTTATATGTGAAAAAGATATTCCCGATTTCATGGAAGTTGGTTAGATATTGAGGATATAAATAGCAGACCAGATGGGTCATTATCATCAAGCGATCAAAGTGATATCATATGTAGATATCATGGTCCAATATGCATTATGATGTTCTAATCGCATTGTGTTTTTATTAAGCGTTGCACCCATGGTTTAAGTCTATTGTCTTGGACCTTCACATGCCCAAGCCACCAAATCTTCAAATGAACTCCTCTTTATCACCATGAGAAACTCCAAAAAATTGCATAGAACCTTCACTGCAATACAAGGTTGAGTCCATATATCCAATTCAAAAATACACCTAAGTCCCAAATTTCTCATGCAACCGGTCGAACTCATATCTGATGTCTTTCCATCTCCGCACCTTGACTACTTCCGCTTCAAGGAACCATGCACACATCACTTGATTTCCAAGTCACACTGTTGTTAACCGACTTGCATAACTCGATGAAAATTCACCTTATCTGAAGGATGCAACTGACCCACTCATCCAAAAACCCAACTCGACTCAATTTTTGTTCTCGGTGATGCATGAAAAAAACATGTCACGATGAAAATGTTCCTAAACAATTGACTTACTGTGAAGATGCTCTAGGTAACCTCAAGTAATCCAAATCACCCAATTTCTTCAACTTGATGCAACCCAAAATTTCTCCACTTCAAGATCACTTCTACAATAACCCTCTACGATCACTTCCATGGTTAGATATGTGACAAGTCTTGCATTTGTCCACCTTTCCCAAGTGCTTAGTTCACCCATGAACTTTGTGCTTGGTCTTCTCAATATGTGTGCATAGGTATAGCACTTACTTCCATCGCAAATCAAACCAACCAATTCTACACTGAGACTATCTCTGTGAAAGATCAATCTACCTTACCGAACTTTCCCCAATTCTGTGTCGAAATTGCCTCTACGATCAAATCTGCAACAAGTTACTCAATGAACTTTGCGATGAGTTCTATAATCACCTACTCTGTCCAAATGCTTCATTTCACAACCAAATCTACTCTTGGTCTATACAAGGTTTGTGCCTAGATCAACCTTCCACCACATTGTCAACTGAAATATTTTTCGTAAGTCTGATGCAAAGTCTTTGCGATGAACCAATTTTCTTGACCAAACTGTTCACCAAGTTTGTGAATGTTCCCATTGAACTATCTTCACAATGAATTGTGAAAACAACTGCAGTGCACCTCAACACCACCATTTTGAGTGTGGTAGTGGTGAAGACCCAAATATGCTCTGATACCATCTATCGTCAAGATACTGGTGAAGAGATAACCAAACCTTCTTCAAAATTTACGATGAACAACCTATGATAGCATCTATCGTCAAGATAGTGGTGAAGAGATCACCAATCCTTCTTCAAAATATATGAAAAACAATCTCTAATACCATCTATCATTGAGATAGTGGTGAATATCTCATTAATCCTTCTTCAAAATATGTGATGAACAAACTCTAATACCATCTATCACGTCCCCACATGATGCCTACCCAGATCTTGTGATCGTGCACCTATTAAGGGCATGCGACAACATGACATTTCTCACTTGGTTTTTTGGAAATAACAAGGATACTTTGTCCAAACTACACCTCTTCATCTAAAGCATACCAATACTCTGTTCTAGGCTATGGGTGAGTCACACTCCTACTCTAGTGAAACTCTCTTGTATACTTAGACAATTTGTTAACAGTCTTAACACTTATTTATTTAAGAATACATCCATGAAACTAGGAGGATACTCGTGAAACAAACAAGAGACACACACATATAGTGCGATCAACACAAAATGTGCTTAACACCAATATAAGTATTATTATTTTGAAATAGTTATAGTATGATCACTAACAACTCGGTTTACAACTTGGGAAGAGTCACATGACTTGCCTCACCTCACCAAGACACTCATAAACAAATTTGTCACACTAAGAATCATCCATTGTAACAAATTTCACAAATCCTACAGTGCACCTCATGCGTGCCCCCACCACAGAATCACCATCTCTTCTCAACCATAAGAATTCACGTAGACCTGCAGTTCTATATCATAGCATGCCTCACCCATACCTGTGACAAGACTTCCCCAAACTCATCCCAAAGAAGGTTTCCCCAACTATGTCCACCGAATCACCTCAAGGAAGCACAAGTCCTCCCATGTGGAGTGACTTGGTTCCTTGAGGGATCTCGCCTCTCTTCATTCAATTCTACCAAATAACCTTGAATATGATCTTTGTCTCATTGTTTTCATTCTTGGTTATGCACCTTGTGCTCTTATATGGTCTCCAAATGTCACCTTCATGAACTGTCACATTCTTTGGGTGTGTCATGCCGCTTTGTGGACTAACATGCCCAAATGAATGATTGTGCCCCTTCATGTACCCATGTGCCAAAATGAACTCGTGCACTTGTCAACCATCACATCCTTTGAGACTTGTGCACACCAACCTTGGGTGTGCTCCTCATGTCGATTCTCCCCAACCTCTTTGGTGCACTCCTTCTCTTGGTCGCTTCCGTCCCATGCTTCACCTCATGCTTAGGAAATACCCTTAGCATGTTTGTGCGCATAAGGTACCCACATTCCCAACTAGTGCAACTCTTTTTTACCAGAGTAACCCTAAATTTCATCTCCTTGAGGACATGGGTGGGTCTCTGCGCCATTCTAACCAAAGACCTTACAACTGGGTGCTTTATATCCAATGTTTTTCCATGGGGATAGGAGAGCCCCAAAGGCTTTGACTTCTTCGCTATAGAATCTAGATACTTAACACATGGCCAGACTTATGGGGTAGGGGCTAAGTGAAGTAGGTTCTATTCCTACCCCCCTATCATCTCTAATCATATATCTCTCACCTGCTACCCCAAACTTGTTTCTTTTTCCACTGCTCATTCCATCTTTCTTTCCCTGTAATCCCATCCATTTCTATAATTCTCTACCAATCTTCCTTCCACCTACCTTTTCTTGACCTAGTAATCCATCACTTGCTTATGGGGAGGGGGAGCATTTGTTGGGGGGAGGAGCACTTTTTAGGTTGTTTCATAATTTGTTATAATTTTTTTTTTTTTTTCAATTTCTTTGTTTTTTATAATCATAGTTTTTAATATTTTAATTTATTTATTTGTTTGTATTCTTATTTGATATAGTAATTTTTGGTTTAAATAATAATTTGTATATTTAAAAAAAAAAAAAAAAACTTAAATTTTTTTATTATCATTATTATTTTAAATATTGTTTTAGGTGAAAAAGATTAATTAAATTTGTTTAAAATTAATATAATACAAAGTGAGAAATGTACTTCCTTTGATGGCTATTTGTGTCACAATTTCCGTGACCATATAGAAGATGATTAATTTATTTTTTTTAATTTTGTGGATTATTTTAAATGATTGATTTGTATCGGTAGGGGTTAATTGAAATTTGTGTAATTTTCCTAAATTTTGTTAAAAAATTATAA
Source organism: Picea mariana (assembly GCA_032191745.1). Classification (NCBI taxonomy): domain Eukaryota; kingdom Viridiplantae; phylum Streptophyta; class Pinopsida; order Pinales; family Pinaceae; genus Picea; species Picea mariana. The sequence goes on from JASDQU010252390.1 coordinate 4,495, forward strand.
CCATTATTTTTTTTAAATATATAATTTTTAAATTTGTATGGAAAATTTAAAAATCTTATTTTTTTTAACATCCAAATATTTTTTTTCTTATATTCATGTTTTGTTAAAATTTCGATGCCATAACCTTAGGTTGATTAGAAAGAAATCTAAAAATGAAAATGTTAATGATTTTTTTTACATGTCTGTTGAGTCTCGTCTTTGACATCCACAATTACCTTACTTTTGCGCCTTGTATTGATTATGTTTCCCTAAAAATATCAGTAATCCATTCATTTTGTTCGACGATACACCCATTTGTCCGTTCCTTGGTGTACATGAGGTAATAAACATTTAAGCCTATGATTTGCATGGTTTATTGATAGTTAGAAAAATTATCTATATGCTTTATTCAATCTAACAACCTTGTTGTGGAAATTGTAGAAATATAGGTCATCCAGTACTCACAAGACAGGTCATCCGGTACTCACAAGACAGGTCATCCGATACTCACACTCCATGTCATCTGGTACTCACAATTCATCTCATCCGATACTCACAATTCATCTCATATGGTACCAAAATGTTCCAGAAACCATTTGGTACCAAAATGTTCTAGAAAACATCCGATACTAGAACATTCTAGGTCATCCAGTGCCAACATCAACAACCATCCAGTGCCAGAATCTGAAAATATGAATGCAATCAACTGAATGGATATTTTGATGAGTTCGAGTAGTCAGTTGGTGAATGAGATTGCCTATTTTGAGTCCATAAGATATTCTTCCATCCTCAAGCACTTTGTTTCATGAGGATGAATTAACCTTCAAAACGAGAAAATCATGTATTAGACTTGATACATTTATTTTTACATTATCCATTACCTCGATTATATCAGGTTGTTTCTCTTATAAAGAGGGCCTGTATGTGACTGAAAACATAGTGGAGAATAATTACAGATATTGTTATGATGAATAATTCAGTTTATGAATCTATATTTTCTATGAATCTTTCTTCAAAAGTAATGTGAATTGCAATGATGATTTTCTACATTCTTTGAAGTCCATCATTTTGCAAACTTTTTAAGCTTCTCTGTTGGAATCAGTTAGGGCCCTCCGGTCCAACTTGCGAGCTTACTGTAAAAATGTAGCATAGATTGGTTCCTGTATTGGCGTGGTGTGATCTGGTACTGGTTTGTGATCGTATTAAACTTAGTTTTTATTCATCCTGTACTTAGCATAATTCAATTTCTAGTTTGAGCTAGATATGAATTGATGTATGATGAGTGTGGTGCACCAAAATTGTAGGTGTTTTTATCTAGTTTACTTTCAACAATTTGTAATATTAGATTAGTTACATTCTTGAAGCGTGATTATCTTCATTTATGAATCTATCATTCATCTTGAATAGTAAAAGTGTGTTAGTACCAAATTAATTTGATAATCCATATTTTTCATCACATGAACCGATAAATGGATTTCTTCTCCTGGTCTATTAAACTAGACCGTTCTCTCAAAGCTGTAAGATTTTGAGAATGTGTTTGAGTTTATTTGTATGTTTCATTTGATTGAGTGTGGAGAAGCATATAGAAATTGATATAGGATCAAGCATTGCAGGAAAATGATATGATTCCCTCCTTTATATTTCATGATCCAGTAAGTGGGAAACTTTCTTTATGTATCAGTCATTTGCTGAATTCTACAAGTGTGTTGTCTGTCAAACGTTTCCTTTTGAATGGTAATATTTAGTTTAGGATAAGATAAAATGATTTTTTTTTCCTTTAGATAAAATGATTTTCGTTCCCTTAAAGTGTGATTAGCCTTTGGGTTGAAACAAAGCTTAAGATCTAGAAGTAGTATTCACTATGCTTATTATTTAGATTAAAATTACCTGCTTCTGGCACGTATAGTGCAACAAATCTGTTGATTATGAATCCTGGTTGACATTTATATCTCTCGGATGATGTTCTTAAGAACCTTCCAGTATCCACCTTAAGGTTCTATCTTTAAAATAAACAGGTTTGCATGAAAGTGGGACCCTCAGTATATGTAATTCACCCTACCTAAGCAAGAAGAGCTTTATCTCTATAAACTTGGATAAGAGACGAGTTAATCATCCTGTGATGTATTATTTTATGTGTTCCTTTCTTCAACTTGGAACTAAAATATAACTGTATCACTTCTATTTTAAAGGTAATATAGGTAAGAGACCAATTAGTTAAAAGTCATTTGTGAAATCTCTTGGCCAAGTATTAGAGTCACATCCAACCCTTTCTCCTAATTATTATCCACAACAGATTGGATAAGACTTAATGTCAAATCACTAACGAATCTAATCTATTACTTATGACTCCACATACCCAAGCACGTCGTTGCTACTACTTTTCCATCATAACTATAATTTGAACATTATGATAAAAGACGCTCCTCTGAATGGCGTAGACATTCAAATGAGCATCATTATACCGTTATATCGTAATGAACCTTTATCATTATCCCACCTTTTTTTCTCGGGTTAGTTACTCTTCTTAGTGCCATTACTCTTTCAATTCCGTTACTCTGCCAGGCTTGTTACTTTGTTCTGGTACCAAACACTCCTATCGAAGAGACCCCGATTCACTGTATTAAACTGAGAATTTATTCCAAAATATGAATGGGGGTTGATTGCCATGAACATGTGTTTATGGTATTTTGAGAGATAAAGGAATATAAGGCATCTAGAGAAATGTTTGAACAAGTTGGGTGGGTACCATTTCTAGAAAAATCTCAAGGCCACCATGATGAAATGGCCCAGGCATTTTTGTAGAGTTATGATGGTGAGACTATTTAATTGGGGAGTATGACACTACAGGTGACTGGAGCTTCTATAGCAGAGGAAATTGGCTTGCCATTGGAGAGTGAAAATTAATTTAAGGGCATGGTGATTGACTCACAACTCTCTCGGCAGTTCTTAGTGCCTAATCATTCAAATCCAAATTGGACTAAAGGTATTCCTCGCCAGTGGATTAAACCAGAGTATTGCACCATGCTTGTCAGCCTACAAAGATTTCTAACATGTGAAGGTAGGTATGCCATTACCTTCCTTTACCACTTAAGATTATTGTTTCATTTTGAAGGTGGTCCAAATATGAATGTTCTATACTTTTTATGGATGAGTTTAAGTAAGATGGCTAGAGGGGTTAGATCTACTTCCAAGAAAATAGAGACAAGTCTCTATCACCACGTCTTAATGAAATTATTGGTTGTATATAAATTAATTAAATGAGGAAGTAGCTAGAAACAATTAATTACTCGATATTTTACCCTAGAAGAGATTACTACAAGCCCTACTGAAGAAACCCCTAAGTCTATAGAAAAAGGAAAAAAAGGAAAGGGTAGTAAAGAGTCTAAAGAAGATCTAGGAAGTAGTGAAAGAAAGAAGAAATAACCAGGTAGTAAGGCCAAATATGTTGGGGCTAGCAACAAACCAAAATAGAAAATAGGTAATCAAAGTGGAAGAAACCCCTGAGTCAAGAGTCAAAACACGAAGTAATAGTAAGAATCCTGAAGTGTTTAGTACCAGACCAGAGTCTAGTACCAAAAAATCTACCCAGAGTAAAACCAAGAAAAAATAGATTCTTGAGCCATAAAAAAAACAAAGAAAAGACGGTTATTTAAGGAAGAGGTTGAGGTGCATGCCATTCAAGCTATGGAGGAATAAGAATAAAAATCCCCTGTCAGTCTAGAGCCTAGCCGCAGGACCACTAGGAGTATGATTAAACAAAAATAATTCCCCACTCTCCCAACCTTGCAAGAGGAACCAATTGATATTCCAACTTCACTAGAGGAAGGGGATGACTCTATTTAGGAGATTAATGCAACAAAGGAACTTTTTGTAGAAACTTTAAAAGAGTTATCATTTCGATGAAAGGATAATAAAAAAAGTTAGGAAGAAGGAAGAACCCATTTTCACTCTAACTAAACAATAGATGAATATCATGATACAGAGGCTTCAGAAACAAAATGTGAAGTTGAGACAAGATGTGACTTAATATGAAGTCTTGGATGCACATATAAATAAGGAGAATGAATTGCTCAAATCCCAGAATCAAAAGCTATGAGATAAGAAATAAAATCTCATTGTAAAACTTAAGAAGGTTGTTCATTTGGGTAGAAAGTGGGAAACAGAGGCTAAAAGGAATATGTTACATTGAAAAGTACTCAAACGATATCTTAAAGAGATGAAGATGAATGGAACTTCAGGTCTGGACATATTAGCAAAAGAAACAGATGGTTAATTCAATATGAAATGCACCTATTTTAAAATTTTGAAGACCATTGCTCCATGAGGACATGCAATGGATAAGGCACGGGGGAAATGTCGAGTCTCCTTTTTGACATCCACAGTTACCTTACTTATGTGCCTTATATTGATTATGTTTCCCTAAAACTATCAATAATCCATTCATTTTGTTCAATGATACACCCATTTGACTATTCCTTGGTGTACATGAGGTAATAAAAGTTTAAGCCTATGACTTGCATGGTTTATTGACAGTTAGAACAATTATATATATGCTTTATTCCATATAACATCCTTGTTTTTGAAATCGTAGCAAGACATGTCATATGGTACTCGCAAGACAGGTCATCTGGTACTCGCAATACATGTCATCCGTTACTCACACTACATGTCATATGGTACTCACAATTCAACTCATCCGGTACTCACAATTCAACTCATCTTGTACTCGCAATTCAGCTCATCCAATACTATAATGTTCCAGAAACTGTCTGGTACCAGAATGTTCTAGAAAGCATCCAATACTAGAACGTTTCAGGTCATCCGATACCAACATCAACAACCATCTGGTACCAGAATTTGAAAATATGAATGCAATTAACTGAATGGATATTTTGATGAGTTCGAGGAGTCAGTTAGTGAATGAGATCACTTATTTTGAGTCCATACAATATTATTCCATCCTCATGCACTTCGTGTCATGAGGATGAAGTAACTTTCAAAACGAGAAAATCATGTATTTGATTTGATACATTTATTTTTACATTATCCATTACCTCGATTATATCAGGTTGCTTCTCTTATAAAGAGGGCATGTATGTGACCGAAAACATAGTGGAGAATAATTACATATATTTTTATGATGAAGAATTAAGTTTATGAATCTATATTTTCTTTGAATCTTTCTTCAAAAGCAATGTGAATTGCAGTGATGATTTTGTACGTTATTTGAAGTCCAACATTCTGTGAACTTTTTAAGATTCCCTATTGGAATCGGTTAGGCCTGACCGGTCCAACTTGGTGAGCTTACTGTAAAACTGTAGCGTATATTTGGTTCCTATACTGACATGGTGTGATCCAATGCTGGTTTGTGATCATCTTAAACTTAGTTGTTATTCATCTTGTACTTAGCATAATGCAATTTCTGGTTTGAGTTGGATATGAATTGATGTATGATGAGTGTGGTGCACCAAAACTGTAGGTGTTTTATCTACTTTACTTTCAAAAATATGTAATGTTATATTAGTTGCATTCTTGAAGTGTGATTATCTTCATTTATGAATATGTCATTCATCTTAAATTGTAAAAGTGTGTTAGTACCAGACTAATTTGATAATCCATCTTTTGCATTACATAAACCGATAAATCGATTTTTGCTCCTGGTCTATTAAACTAGACAGTTCTCTCAAAGATGCAAGATTTTAAAAATGTGTTTGATTTTGATATTATTTGTATGCTGCATTTGATTGAGTGTGGAGAAGTAGATAGAAATTTATAGAGGATCAAACATTGTAGGAAAAGGAAAGGATTCCCTCCTTTATATTTCATGAGCCAGTAAGTGGGAAAATTTCTTTTCTCTATCAGTGATTTGTTGAATTCTACATGTGTGTTATCTGTCAAAATTTTCCTTTTGAATGGTAAGATTTAGTTTAGGATAAGATAGAAGGATTTCCATTCCCATAAAGTGTGACTAGCCTTTGTGTTGAAACAAATCTTAATATCTATAAATAGTATTCACTATGCTTATTAGTTAGATTAGAATCACCTGTTTCCGGCACATATAGTGTAGCAACTCTGTTGATTACGAACCATGGTTGACATATTAATGATTGGAAATATATTATACATATAATTACACCAACATTTTGGCGCCTTTTTTGGGGAGTGGTTTTGATGCTTGAATCCATTAGGACCAAAATGAAAACCTCACGGGGATACATATCCCCCAGCGTTTTTATAGAGGTGGCACTCTTTGCTTCAAGATTTTCTTGGAATTCTAGATTTTAAAAATAATATAGGACTTTGAGAAAGTCCGCCGTGAAATTCAAAGAAATATAAAGATTGTAGTAAAATATTTTTTTTTTAAAGAGAGTCCCTGAGAGATGACCAGGAACCTCACACATCACATATTTGAAAAAAATAAGCAAAATTTCCTCACATCCATCATAGTTAAACTAAATATTTCTAATCACATAAAATAAAAGAAAATGGTATGCACACATAAGAGAAATTTAATAGAATAAACAGATGTGGAGCTCAAATAAAGAAAATGCTAGATCAATCTCAAATATTTTATACTCAAAACTCAGAGTTATAAAACACTGTCAAAACTGATCCCGAAATAGTTCTCTTTGGATTTCTAAAAAATATAGTCTGTTACAAAGCTTTGAAATTTAAATGTGTTTTTCCTTATGACTAGGATTGGTGCTCTCACAGACCATAAAAAAAATATAAAAAAGAATTAATATGTGGAAATAATATGGTGGGTGATGACAGAGTAGCAAGACCTGGAAATAAGACATGAAGGACTTATAAGATTTCGGTTAAAATTTTCTAGTCAAAGAAGTGAAGTAAGTGGATGAAAAACTAATAAAGAAAGCAAGACATGATCATAATAAACTTACTATGACGGTTTCTCTCATGTTCACTTGCTTTCTATTGTCCTTTTATTTTCCTCATTGACGGTTATAGGTGTCAGTGTTTCATGGAAAACTACACAGGAGATCTAGCTAAAGCAAGTACAAACAAAGCTTATCAAAAAAGGAAGAGAGATTCAATATGGAAGAATGAGAAAATATATTAACAATACTCCAATGAGTTGATGGTTGATACATAGATCATGATCAATATGATACAATGAATGAGTGGAATACACTCATATATAGGGCAAAACATTCCATAATTAAAAAAATAAATCAAGCAGTTAACTTTCCTTAGGAATGCATGCATGCATAATAGTGATGGTAAAAATAGAAAGTCTAAAATAGAACTAGTCAGTTAACTCCCACTGAACTAGTGTGTTGAANCCCCCCCAAACATCACTATGGAGTAAAAAATGAGTCCTGGCTACTAGGCCATTTTAGGTACTCATGTACAATGCAACTAATGAACACTGAATAAAAGTGAGGAAAGAGGGAAAACCACGTGGGAACAAACCCCCCCCTCAAAATATAATGTATCAAAAGAAGAAAATTACAGTTTCTAGGCAACTGTGTTATTCACTACAAGATGATCCCGCAAAGTCTGAAACTTCTGCTCACTGAAAGTCTTCGTGAAGATATATAAATCTTTATGGATACGATGAAGTCCTTTGGTAGCTTATCTAGCCTTGTACCTCTTGATTATGTGGACCCATCTACACCTGAAAATATTCATTTATGGTGGAAGTGGAACCATATGCCAAGTCTGGTTCTGTAGGATTGAGTCATACTCCTTCTGCATGGTTACTTTCCATAATGGATTTCCCACAACCCTATTGTAGTTTTGTGGATCAATAGATTGAACCATATAACAATGCATGGGCATCGCAAGTTCTAAAGCTGAAAGTACATGAGAAGGCTCCTCATGATGAGATCGAGTAATGCTTGAATCCAATGGATTCCCTACAAGGTTGCCTGTTTCCTGAAGTGTGGTTTGTTCCTTCTTGGGCATCTGCTGAAGCTTCGACACTGGCTTCTTATCTGACTATACTACCTTCTTATTTCCATGTATAGAATCTGAGTGCATGGAAACATCTTTGATGTCTGAAACTGATGGAAGAACAAGAGTATATGCATGTTGCACTGATGGTGCATGCAAAGTAGTCTTCTTATGTGTAAGTATAATAGAGGAGTCATCGTCATAAAACTTAGTGAATTTATACAACCCTGACTTGTGATCCACCTCACCAATTGAAATAATGGAATTGTCATGCATGTCAATTACTGAAACTGAATCTGATGTAAATTCAACCTTTTTACCTTTTTGAGTGATCTGATAAACTGATAGCAGATTCATAAAAAGATTTGGAACATGTAGAACATTCTCAAAACTACCATTGTGGAGTTCCACTCTCCCTTATGCTACTGCTACTGGAGTATCATCCCCCATGAGAATAGGGGTTCTTGAGAATGGACTCAAACAAGAGAAAACTTCCTCTTTCACTTCCATATGATGGGATGCACCAGAATCTATAATCCATGAATCAAATGAGGAATTAATTGCAACGAGAGCATGATGATTACCTTTCTTAGGAGTAAAATCTTCTTCCTTCTGCTTCTTGACTCCCTCTAGAATGAAGTTTCCAGATTTGTTCTGCTAAAGTGCTTGTGCCATAAGATCGATATGTTTCTTCATGCATGTGGATTCTTCATGATTCGGTTTATTGTAGTAAGTTCATTGCTTTCCCTTCTTCTTCTTCTTCTTCTTGGAATATGAAGAGTCTCTGGAACCTGAAGAATCGTTGAAGGGTTTGGAATATCCCTCCTTCCCGTTCTATTTGGATGACCCTCTTCCATCATGCATGGTGAGTGCATGTGATTTGTGATCTTTCATGAGGCCCATTTGTATGAGTTTTTTCTACTCTTGTGTAAGATACTCAATGAATTGAGCCAACGTAGGAATTTTCCAATTTGTTCCAAAAAGACATCTGCCAGAATGGAAATTTGAGACATATACAATGTATTCTAGTCCTAACTTGGCCAAGATTGTTAGAATAAGTTGTTTCTCTTGTGTAGAATTATCAATACCACATTCACTCAAGCTTAATAGAAAAGATTTAAATTTAGTAAAAAAATCTTGTATATTATCAAAAATTTTAGGGTCTAAGGTATTCAACTCTACCTCAAGCATATGACCTCGCATCTCATCCTGCTTTCCAAAGAGTCCTTCCAAGGTGGTCTAGATCTCATTTGGAGTCTTGCATGTGACAACATGAAACCACAAATTAGTGAAGATTAAATCAAGAAGTAGTCCCGTGGCCTCATCCTTACGGTTCGCCCATCTCATCTTTTCAATCCATGATGTAGGTTTTGTTTCTATCGCCATCGTCAAATTATATAGTCATTTTCTTTTGAGTTGGAATGTCGCCTTGGACTTCCAATCAAAATAATTGTATGGTGTGAGGATTACCACCAAGTTTGACTGTATAATAGTTGTCATATCCATCTCTCCCACTGATCTAAAAATGAAGAAGACTTGTATTCTTGAAAATATTTGCAAGATTTAATTCATGTGTTAAAATGAAAATGGATCAATTTTGAAACAAAATTTTTATATAAATTACTCATTCAAGATGCATATAAACAACAACAATAAACAATGAACATAAAACACATAACATAGCAAATGACAAAGGAGTTCACCCCTCTCTTGGGCTACATCTCCTGGTCCAACTTCTAATGGATATTTTTTATTATTTGCTCAAAGTGCTCAAATATGTGCTTTACAATTCTCAAAATTCCAAATAGATGGATCCAATGGCTTCAGAATGTCCAAAAACCCCTAGCTAGGCTTTTTCGGCACCTCGTTTGGCCAAAAATTGAAGAAGATAGGCTTCCTGGAAGTTCCCCTTCAAACTTGCTGTCTCTGGATCACCAAAATGCACCCTTGCCTCCTCAACCTAGCCCCCACGCGCATAAATGTGGAAAAACCCAACACCGGGTGCAACCGCACAACTGGTACAAACTGTAGGACGGTTACACGCTAGCCCTTAACCGCCAAGGCCTGTGGGCACATGGGCCACCACATGACCTTGCACTAATAAAAAAAGGGTTGAGACCCAAAGAAAATAGCTATGTTCCAAGTGTCGGAGAATGGGGTGTTAACCATTTAAACTCTCGCGCGTTTGTATAGAGATCGGGTCATATGCAATAACAATATAACCACGGCTTAACCGTTTGAAATGTGAATTCGCGCGCATTTAATCCACCGGTCATATGTATTACCAATATAACTGCGGGATGAACCGCTTGAAATGTGAATTAACGCGCATTTAATCCAACGGTCATATGTATTACCAATATAACGGCGGGCTGGGGCTAAGCCCCAGCCCGACCCCCTGCCGAAATGAACACAATTCAAAATTAAATATTTTTTAAACCATATATATAATAAGTAACATGTTATGGCGTGTTGGTTGGTGGACTTTGCAAAGAATTTGCATGCGGGTGGAGGTCGCAGGGTTGAGTCCGATGGACTCCATATAAATTTTATAAAACCAAGCAATAATAGGGTGCCATGTGGCAGCCCATGTCTGGGCCACATGGCACCAAACCATTCGCCATGATAATGCCACGTGTCATCATCCCATTTGCTGCAAACAAGCCACATCATAAGCCAACTGTCCACACGGTTGCCTGCCATGTGTCATATGACCCTGCCATGTGTCATATGACCCTGCCACATGTCGTACAGTCTTCCACGTCAGCATCCGTATGGACTGTACGGACTGTACAGTCAACACATTTTTTTTCCCTGTTGGTTGTTTTGAACAGAACGCAATATCTCTCTCATCTGACATCCGTTTGAACCCAAACAAGTTGCATTGGGTTCGTGACGATGAGACCTATGCTCCTATTCGATTTGAAGAAATTCCAAGCACTTTGAATTTTGAGCAAAATTTGATCCCCTGGATCACACTTTCCCATTGGAAAGATTTTGGACCTCCAAAAGACTATTTTCAGTCTATCTGAAGATGAGGGTATAGTTACCTCACCTTTCCAACCTCAATCCACTTGGCTTTGCTTGGATTTGTGCCTTTAAGACCAACTCAAAGATATTCCACATTTCCTCGTTTTGAAGTTCTCATTCTCCTGTCAAGGATTGTGTCTTCATGCAGTTCTGTAAGATATTCTGAGAAAAAATCATCTATAGAAGGAATCTAAACATGCTCTCCTTGATCATCAATCAAAGGAGGCTCATACGATTTCAAATTCTCAGCATTAACAACTGCATACATTTTCATATAAGGAGGCAAATCTAAACAGAAGGCATTTTTACCAATCTTGTCAATAATCTTGAAAGGACCATATCGAATTGGTTTCAATTTTTTACCTTCTCCTTCAAGCCTCTCCTTACTAATGTAAAGCCAAACTTCATTTCCAACTTGGAAACTGTGATCAACACGATGCTTGTCATGTCTCGTCTTGTACTTGGCTTGACTCTTTTCCAACTGCTCTTGTACCATTTGATGTATCAACTGAATTTGTTCAATGAACTTTTCTGCCCTATCAATGTCATATTGACCATGAATAGAAATATCCTTCCCAAAGATAAAATCTAAAGGAGATTTGGGAAAATAGCCAAAACATGCTTCAAATGGCGACGTTTGAGTTGAAGAGTGCTTAGCTCGATTATAAGCATGCTGAATGTAGTGTAAATGCTCATCCCAAAGTTTAGGATGCTTGTTGCAATAACCATGAAGAAGATGCACCACTGTTCTATTTACCACTTCTGTCTGACCATCGGTTTGCGGATGAAAATATGTGCT
>JASDQU010252390.1:17830-31031 GCA_032191745.1 Picea mariana
GGGTTGACACTTGTCACCCTGGGAACTACATGTGTTCCATCTGTATGCCTTCCTCCCACCACTTGGGAAATCATGTGTCCTTCCCCAAAGGACTTAAGATAAAATAATATGCACATGGCTCTTTTTGGAAATAATATTAAAATATTATTCCAGGCCTAATCCCCCTAGGCTTAGCCTCTAGGCTCAACACTCATCCCCTTTCCAACCTTCTAGCCCCTAGTTCCTTGCCCACTCTGTGGACGCTCAGTCCCCTATCACTCATTCATCGTGGTCGGATTGCACTGGCAGTGTTTATATTTATTAATTGATCTGCATACATACAAGTACATCAAAAGGCTCCTGTCCTTCAACACTTAGGATCCCTGGCCTAACAAAACACATAAGCCTACAGCTTATACAAAACTTGGCTCACCAGCCTATAGATCACATTTACAATTCTTTGCATAAAACATGATCTGTAATGGGGCTCGGCCTTGGGGACACTACACACTACGTCATCATTGAAGGGCTGGATGCCATAGGACATGTGACACTATTGGATGACACAAAGATCTCATCCTTGGTGAAGCCACCCGATGTTGTATGGTTGCGGGTGTGGTGTTGTCGACAACCCCAACTGTTTGATGACCTCAGCTGAGATGAGATTATTATAGCTACCTCTATCAACAATGAATTGAAATGGGGTCCCCTTCATCCACATATGTAAATGGAAGAGGCACTCCCCCTCTTCATGATCTACTAGTTCTTTTGGTTTAATTGTTGTGTTCATGATAGTAGCAGTGGGTTTTGCATCGATGATCTGTCTATTTTCAATATTTTCTGGATCATATTTTGAATCAGGGTTCGACTCCTTATCTTTGACCTCAACCACCAATGATTGTTTCGAGCGACATTCATTAGTGTTGTTCCAGGGGATTTTGTAGAAGTTGCACCACTTCCCAATGCCATTCTTTGTCTTTTCCTTCCCCTTGTTGTCCTGTGTCTAGGGCTAGTTTTCTGGAGGCTATTGGTTAAGCTAGTCTTTACCATGCTTTGGTTGTTTCAAATTTGTAGACCCAAACTCCCATTTGTTTTGGTGCCTAAATTTCTACTGGATTTTGACAATATATCGATAGGAAACTCCCAATGATGATATGTTTAGGATATCCATTTCGGTTTGGAATTACCTATACAAAGCCCCACGGTATTTTAGAACCAGATGTTGCTTGGAGTCTTTGATACCCATCTTGGTGCACAAGGTATAGAAATCATTTATGAACTCTAGCATTTTTTTGGTTCTTCTCTTTCTGTAGTGTGGTCCATCTCATGTACTGGTCTTCATAGTTATCAACGGGGTAGTATTGTTCCTTGATCGCATCCACACAAAAAATCCCAAGTGGGATCAACCCCATATATTCCATATTATTCTATAGAACTTTTCTCCAAGTAAGTTTCCCACTAATTTTTGACATGGGGGAGAGGCTTGAGGAGTGAGAAGGTGATCTTTTCCTTGTCGAAATTTTTTTGAATAGAGAAATAACCTTCTAGTAGATTCAACCATTTTTCTAAGGCATCCGCATCTATCTAACCTTCAAATAAGGGAATATAAAAATTAACTTGTACCTTGAAGGGAGAGGTTCCTCCAAAGTGGATGCTTGATGAATATGCCCATGTTTCTATCAAAAAGCATTGAAGGATGTGGGAAACATTATCCATCATTTTGGCCCTCTGTCACACGAGAGCTTTCTCAAGCAACAAGTTAATAGATTCTTATGCTCCACCATTTTTCTTTTCTGCTGCCATAGAGGGTTTCTTGGGCATGTGAGAGGGATTTTTCTTAAGAGAGACAATCTTGAGACCCAACTTGATATAATCGGACCTCATCGGGGACATGCACTATAAAACGATCAAGAGAATCCTTCTCTGATACCACTGATACAAATTATTTTCATAATGAAATTAGAGAAGAGATATTATAATGAAATACTCATAAGAAAATCCAGAAATAGAGAGATACAACAATACATGATTTCTATTAATGAAAGAAATGTACAAAGACTGTAAAATTATAGAGTGCAAGACTCGCTAGAATGGTGGCAGCTTCATCTATGAGAATATATGTGACGACTACGCTCATTCACAAGAAGATGATTACAATAAGGCTCTGAAGGAATTTTTATGATAAACATGAATTCAAAATCCATAGACATCCAAAAATCTAACCCGAGGAGATGAAGCACCAAAATTTATGTGGGCCCCATTGGGGTAAGTTAGTATATTGACTTCTTCGGGTCATAAATTTTGTATATGATATTTGTTTTAGGCACGTGACAACCCGTTGGAAATGTATTTTCTAGAACTATGCATTATGCCATCAAAAATCGACTATATCTAGAGTTTGACTATGTCAAGCCAAGAAAGTATTGTTTAGAGCCCCAAAACGGACCTGGAAGTACAAAAAGATGTAATGACATGAAAACTTACAAAATAATCTAGTTGGAATAGGTGGGTGGCCACTAATATCCTCCTAGATGTTCTCTAGGGCTTCAAGATATCCCTATAAGTACAGAACCAACAATTACAAAGAAATCTCCCCACTATAGAAAAACATGTTGAACTGAAAATTGTCCAAATGAGCCATTTGGAAGTTGGAACAGGTGGGTGGCCACTGATATCCACCTGGATCAGAGGATCCACCTATGTTGTCCACTTGATTGAGGATGTATCTTTCCTAAAAGGTCCATTCCCCACTACTAAAAAGGAACATTCACCACAATAAGATTCAAAGGTAGGGTCTTAAATTTATTCCTTCCAGAAAATATCTGACACTCAACACAAGCCCAGTGTGGGCCAATAATATCCAACCCTCAATATCCAACCCTCAAGAAAAAACATTTGTAAACAGTGTGGGCCAATAATATCCAACCCTCAAAATTTTATATGTTGTGGCCTTCCAAAAATGATGACCTCCACACTCACCTTTATGGAATTATGAGATTACCTTGTGGGACTCTTCTTCATCAATACATTTAAGTAACATTCCACGAGGGTCCTTCCAAAACAAAGATTGATTCTTGATACAATATTTTCTATCCCTCAATTTTAAATATCTCACTTTTTCTTTTACAAAATCAAGTGGAGCTTGAAAATTTTGTAGAAAATATACAACATCCTTATACCATAATGATTTAGAAAAATTTTGGTGCACCTAAAAATTATCTCCAACATTCTGAGAAACTCCATCAACTGAGAAAATATAATTTATTCCAAGATCTTTATAGTTTGACTCTTCCAACAACCTTTCCAAACACTGTCTCTTAACCAACTTGGTAGGTTTAATCTTTAGCTCATACTCCAGGATTTTAGCAATCCACTTGCCTCTTTTTCCATCCCTGTCAAGCTTTGTTAAAATTTCCTTTACAGTATTTTTGGGCACTTAAGAAACCACTTTAGAATACAAAATATATGTTCTGTGGGATTTTAATTATTTTACCATAGTATATGCATGCTTTTCAATGATGTTGTACTTAAATTCTACATCTCTTAATTCCATAATAAAAAATGCAATTGGTTGCTCAATTCCATCAGAGTTCTTCTACAAAATTACAAAATCTATAGTGTCCTCAGAAGCAAAATAGAATGCCATAAATTCCTTGGAATAATATGGGATGATTAAAACCGATGCCTCAATAAGGGCCTGATTGATATTGTCAAAATAGTTTCTCGCTTCCAAATTCCATTTAATCTCACTATCTTTCCTAAGCATGACAATTATAAATTTACAATCTCTGCAAAATTGGGAATAAACCTTCTCAGGAAATTGATCTTACCTAGAAAAGAATGTATCTCCTTCTTGTTCCTTGGTATGCTAATATTTTGTATGGCTTAAACTCTGGATGAATCAATCATTATTCCCCATGGAGATAAAATATGGCCAAGGAGTTTACCATATGTCATGGAAAAGTGAGACTTCTTAGGGTTCAATGAAAACCCATATTTCCTGCACTTCTTGAATGCTTTCCTGAGATGTTGTAGGTGTTCTTAGTCATACGTGGAGAATATAGTTGTATCATACAATACATTTACCGTTCTCTTCTATGAATGCAATGTCCATTTCCCTATGAAATGTTTCCCCTTCATTCATCAGGCTAAAGGGAATTTTATCATACATAAAAGCACCCCAAGGTGTAGTGAAATATGTTTTATCCTTATCTTCTTCAGGTACTGATACCTGGTTGTATCCAGAAAAACCATCAATCATTGAGATTCTCTAGGCACCCACAACCCTTTGTAGAATGTAATCTATATTGGGTAATGGATACTTATCTTTTAAATAACATATGTTGAGGTTCCTAAAATCCACACAGAGTCTAATCTCCCCAGTTTTCTTTCTCACAGGTACTGAATTGGCAATCCAATTAGAATATATTAAAGGCACAATTATCTTTGCATCCAATGATTTCTTCACTTTATTTTCAATCACATGAAGCAACACAGGATTAACATCTCTTAATTTCTTCTTAAAAGGATTTGTGTTATTTTTTAGAGGAATTTTGTGTTCAATGATGTTGGTATCGTAGGTTTTTAAGTTTTCATATGTCCATGAAAATACATATGAAAAATATTTTATCAAATCAACATATTTCTGTCTCATATCATCAATAAATGATTTTGAAAGCTTAACAAGTTTGGGTTCTGACTCAGTCCCTATGTTACAGCTAACAAATTTCTCCTCTAGATACTAAATAGAAGGTTTCAAACAAACATCATTTATGTCAAACAATATTTCTAATGGGACTAGGCCTTTAGGAATATGATTTATTTTTTAGCTCAATTATTTCATGATTTGCAATCATAGTCAAAAAATTGTTGTCCTTTTGAATTCTCCCTACATCTTCATCTTGATCTATGTGAGATGCAGAAAACTCCTCTATTGATTCTAAAAATATTTTCAATTCACAATCATCATTAAAAACTTGCCATTGTTTGAGATTATCTGGGATTGATGCCAATTTGTCAATTATCACTAAAAACTTCATATCTTAATTTGGGACACAAGGGAGTCTTGAAGTTTTTAGATGTCAATTCCAATGAATCTGCTTGTTGATTGAAACTTCTAGGAACAAATGTAACTTTTAAATCCAAAAAGAAATTCTCAACCATGTCACATACCTCATTTGTGTACTTCTTTAGTCTTGGCTACTTGGTCTGATAAATATTTATAACTTGATGAATGACTAACTCTTAGTCACCAAAAACAACCAATTTGTCAATTCACGTGTCTTTAACAACTTTCAACCCTATCAACAGAGCTTCATAATCTGCAATGTTATTAGTGGTCTCAAATTCAATCTTATATGATAAATATATAACATCCTTGGAAGGAGAAACAATCACAATCACAATCCCAACACCAGATCCTTCTCTAGAATATGATCCATGAAAAAACATTTTCCATACCTTTTTTCTATTTATAGGCAAGCCTATTATCATAAGTTTTCATTTCTGGAGCATCGACACTAATTTGTAATATAGAAGAACCAATTCATCATCTACTGCATAAATAGGGTTGTTTTTTGGGTTGTCATGATCACTTGCTATATAAGCCAACCAAACTTCTCTATATAACTTTCTATGCTCTTCTCCAAAGATAATAATCATAGAATATGTCAGGTCCATTTGTAGAGATCCTCCTACCTTATTCTCCCAATATTTATATAGAATCATTCCAAACTTTGGTGGTATATCAAACACTACAATATCCATGACAACACTTTTCATAGGAAGATGAGACAATGTCACTACCAAGTCCTTTATAAGTCCTAAACATTTGAACCTCTTAGAATCAAAATAATATAGATCATGATAATTTTTTGTGATATTCAATCCCAACTCATCCATAAATACCTTTGGAATTACATTATGAGAGTCCCCATAATCCATGAGATATTTGTGCAAAATTTTGTCAAGTACATTCAATCATATATAAAATGGTGGTGATGATTCATTTTTCTCCTCAATATGTGGACCAATCATGATAGGAGGATTCTCATCCTATAATTTTACTATGTCTGAGCAAATGACAGATGCAGGAGACTGTAAAATCTTCAAAATAGAATCCTTAAATGACCTATCCTTCATTAACTCTACAAGAGGCACATGTATTTTAATATTTCCAATTTCATTCTCCAAATTAAAAGGAGTCAATTGTCTCTCTATCTCCTTTATCTCTGCAATGCCAGTTTTGATAACATGTTGATATGGTTTATTCCTTGCATATTTAATTGACCCCTATTTAGTTGGAACATTTTCTTTCATAATCTATGTTTATGGATTTTTCTTTGTTCCATTTTTCCTGGGTCTCAAGTCATATTTTTTCTCTGGCTCATTTTTCAAGATTTCTCGCTCCTCTTTGTTCTCATATTGTAAGTTTAATACTAAAGAATATTCATATTCATATTGGGTCAAATGAGTAGAATATAGCTCTCCATAATTAAAATTAATTTTAGGATTATCTTCAGAGTCATCAATTTCCTCTACCTCTTCAACTACATTGTTTTGGAAAGGGGGTTGGATTCTTTGATCCTCATTGTTCCTTGTTTCTCTTTGCAAGATCTGTGGGGCATTATTTGGTCTCCTGTGTTTTTTTGGATTTTTAATCCCATCATCCTGAGAAAGTATTTTTTTCATTTTTTTCCCTCCAATTTCATTGTAGCTAGTTCTGATGTCAAAATTTTGATCATTTTAGACAATTATTCAATTTTTGGGTCAATGGATGGTGCATTGGAAGAATAAGGAACATATTATGTATGTTATTTCTATCTCTGTTAGGACTGGATTTTAATTTCTCAACAACTATAATGTTTTCCTCCACTTCCACAACTTCCTCTTGCATGAGACTTAAAGTAGTAGATAGTCTTTTTCTTAATATTAAATAAAAATAAACATCAAATGCATTGGAAAAGGTGATTTTGGTAGAAGTTTTAGTGGGCTTGATCTCAGCTATGATTTTTCTATACATATTTTTAAATATTTTAGTGAAATATGACACAAATTCACCATTTTTTCTCTTCAAGGCTCCAAACTTAGCAATATAATACAAACAATATTTTTTGTCCCCCCACTGTATTAGAAAAGTTTCATCTAAAACTTCAATATTGGGAAGAGAATTTGTAGGAATACTTCTAAACCAATTTCTCACCTCTCCATCTAGGCTCTAGACAAAGACTCTCATCCAAAAATCAGCATGCTCTATACTAAAAGTTTATGCAAAACTATAGTAAGATGATAGGTGTTCCTCAGTAGTGACACCCCCTTCTCTATTGAATCTAGGTAAGTACTTCATGGAATCTCTAGTTGGAAAAGCATTTAAGTTCTAAGGTAAAACCAAAAGTGCATACCTGGCAACAATAATAACATCCATTATGTTTGGTGGATTTGGAAGAATAGCCATTGGTGGTACAACTGTTATTTGAGATTTATAAGGAGATAATGGGGGAGATATAGAAGATACATATTGTTGGGGACAAGATTCTTCATATTTAAGAAATTATTCTATAATTATAGGATTATTAAAAGGTTGTGTCTCAGGTTTAATTGTTTCAGGTATGCAAAACCGAGGAAAATGTGAAGATATGATTTTCTCTATTTCCTCTTTAGTAAACTTAGGTAGATCTTTGATGGGTGTTCCTAGAAAAAACGATTCATCCTCATCTTCATATTTAATAAGTTAAGGGAAAGGATTTATTACTTTATATGTATGTTCTTCTAAAGGAACAACCTCTAATGCAGCTTTTTCATCAACTACCTTTTCAAGAATAGGAATTGATTCTTTAGGTAAAGGCTTACCTATAGATGATAATGACTGACCTTGAATAAGATTTGATTTCCATAACATATTTTATGGATTTGATATAGTTGGAACTACATTAGGACCCAAAGTTACTATGGTTTCTTTCTTTACTGAAGGTGTAGATGATGATAAAGGTTTGGCAGGCTCAAAATTATGTTTTTTCACTTCTCTTTTAGGAGCCATAACGTCTACAATGGAGTCACTAGGTGAAAAATATACAGTCAATCTTCAATGGTGATCCTTGTTCACCATCAAGAATCACATTTATTCATTGTCATATTCCCATGGAAGATACTTCATTTCTCCACTCCTCGAAAAAGACACCAAAAATATCTTAGATCCTAGAGTTTACTCTTGCTTACAATAGAGTAAATCTTAGGCACCTCAAAAGATAACAGTTTTTTTTTGGTTGGTAGATAAAATAATAGGGCTTGGGATCTAAAACAAATGGTGACTCTCAGACTCATTTACTACATCTGATGAATTGAAGGAAAGTGGGGTAAACATTCATAAAATTTGGATTAAAGGGTGAAAGAGGGAAGAAAGGAGAAGCACAAATGTAAATATATTAATTTCAAAAGTTGTTCAATTAACAAATTCACAATGTTGAATATTATATAACCATAAAATATCTCCAATTATGAACTGAAATACTTGAATGAAACTTATAAAATATAGGCAATCATAGTAAAGTTTTATTGTTCAAGAGTCTATAATTCATTGACCATTAATGTATTCTACATCAATAATCATCTCATGCAAATAGGAAAGAAAAAGGTTGTAAACACAAGAGACACAATATGATGTTAAAATCAAAAGATTTCTTTAGTAATGAAACGTATTAATTAAGTCTACAGTTCTGTATATAAGATATATCTTTACAACTAGTTAACTGGAAAAAAACTCAACCCTCTTTTCAGTTTTCATTCTACCTTTTATAGATACAACATTAATTAAAAAACAAAACTAAGATCCAAAATAAATGGATCTGAACCTAACTTAGAAACATAAATACTATCTATAGACATCATAATCGGATTTCTTGATTTGGAGCATGAAATCTGATTTTCAGTTCCAGATCCACTTTCTAAGTCTTTCCTTTTGACCACCTCCTATGTTAGATCTCGATCCAATCTCGGCATGTACAAACTTTAGAAAGTAGATAAACATATGAAAGAGTGTCAGTAATAGGATAAACAACTTTCTAGATATGCTTCATATGAGAAATTGTCATCCTCAGAAGTTCTAGTAGCGCTTTTTAGATTTCCTGTGTTGAAGTCGCTACTAGAAGTTCGGTATTCAAAATTTTGAATCATCTTCTAGAGAAATTTCCTTCTCCAAAATTAATATTTTTTGCAGTGAAATCAGAATAGGCTTCCAATAGGTCGACACCTTCTCATTTCACTTGTACAATGTTTCCTCCTTTACCCATTTCCTACAAGATGAAAATTTTACCTTTCTAACTCGCTAAGATGAAAGATGGAAGGAAATAGTGAATAGAATTACAGTTTAGGTAAGAAAACGACACCAAAAATTCATCATTTTAGAAAATGCAGCTAGTATACATCGAGGTCATATCAGGAATGTATAATCACTATAGTGATTGGGCAGTGTGGCTATTGACATTTGAAATTGACATGTCAAAGATTAATTATGATTTGTCGGAGGATATAACTGCCAATCTTGGGATGTACCATCATATGATCATTTTTTAAATGAATCACCATCCAATATGTGCACGAGTTATTCAACATAAATATAACCTTTAGTTATCCTTTAAACCCTAATGTAGAACTTCCGGTAGCAACAATTCTCTATCAGATGTTCAAAACTTCAACAAAGGTAATGATATTTGACCCTGTAACTTTGCTGCTAGAAAGACAATATTTTCATAGAACATAATAATTTTTTTACCTAACTTTGAATCATGGAAAACACTTCTTAAGACTCATTACAAATTTTTATATTATTGACAACAGACTAGACCAAACCAAAATAAAACTGACCCATACAAACCTTTTTGACCCAATAGAATTTTGGAGAAGATAAAAAAAATTATCATTGCAAATTAGGTGCTAACAAGTTCTTTCCACATTCGCCCAAATTCAACTAGAGTTCCTTGACAGGTGCCAAATAGTCTTCCATTCTCTCAAAGGAATGAGGATCGAGAGAGATCAACTCTTTGTCCAACTACATGATGTGGCACTCATTGATTCGGTCAAAAAAGGTCTTAAGCTTATTCTATACTTGATGAGGACAGTTGATTCCACTGAGGTGAAAATGAATCTCCCACAAGATGTAGGTCATGATGAACCCCACAACCTCATCCTTCTTTCCATAAACAATGAACTTGGATTGATCATCTATTGGATCTTGAATCGACACCTTGGTAGATTTCCATAGTCCTTTACTCTTCAGTAGGGTTACCATATCTAGTTCTCATACTGCATAATTTGATCCATTCAAAGCAATAGGATCAATATTCGAAATCATATTCAATATCTAGACAGACTAGTATTTTTCAAACCACGAGCCTAGAGTCAATCACATAACAGATCCAACTCAACAAGGTTTGCAGATAACAGGTCGAGGTTTTTAAACCATCTGTTTTGATACCATGTTGGAGAATAGGGTGGAACAAAATATGAAATAGAGGACATAGTACTATGTATAATCAAGAGGAATAAAAATTTCTAAAAGTGAGGTGGTGTCTAAAGGCACCATTACAACACTTAAGAAGAGTGCACTGTGATCAAAACATCACAGTGCATGTTTCACATCTTGATCTGCATTATCTGTTGCACAATTGTAATTTGCATACTTGATAATTACCCAAGGGGTCTCTTTTTATATCCTCGAGATCTAACCAATTTTCATATAATCTGAAATATCTTGTCCACATGTTACTATCAACAGTTAAAGTTGACTCTACAATATCTTCTTTGTCGAGTCAGCTCGACGAGAATAGACCCGACTACCTATGCATCCAAGTCATATTCAATTGTGGGTTTGTTTGATCCACTTCCTAACTATCTTCAACCATTGGTCAACTGTCTCGTCGATAGGCACATCGACTACTCGACTGACAGGTGTGGTGTGTTAGTCATTTTCCTGACCAACTGTATCTAGATGTAGGTTTAACTCTCAACCAACTGAACCCAATAGATGTGTGATGAACCATAAATACTCAATGTTCCAACATTCTACCCCATATTTGAGTCAAGATCACCAAACAGAAGGTGACTACTTAGGCAAAGGCTATAGAGATTGTGATGTTCCTAGAAGCTATGCTAGGAGGTGGAGAGACATCAATAAGACTGGAACAAGTGTAGTCTTGTATTGAAAATATTATAATGCAATTTAAGGATATGGCATGCATGAGCATGTATGGTGTACTACGTTCCAATCGGAAGGTCACCACTAGGATGAATGTCCTACACTCGGAAACTACTTGGAGATAGGTGTTATGAATCCATTTCCAACTAGGCCTCATACCGAGTGGTGTTATATTTGTAGACAATGGGGACATATCCCTCCCTAATTCCCAACACTACAGAAATACCATAATACTATGCATACTTCATTTTGTGAGTTATGTAAATCCATGGGACACGAACTGAACAACTGTTGGTTGCTTCAATTGATGCAAGACCACACTCATGATGGATTTTGTGTCTAGGAATAGAAGAAAAGTGATGACTGCAGAGGCATAGATAAAGGAGTATACCAGGGAGGTCCACGATTTTAAATGTGTTGAACCTTCACATAATAGATCTAACTAAACAATAATACACACATTTGCAGAGAGAATTGGAGAAAGAAGAAGAAGGAGAGAAAGAAGGAAAGAATTATCATTAGCCGTATTCCACACTCAAAGAGTGAATAATTTACAATAGATATAAGATACGTGAGTAAATAATGAGCTATAATGGTGGTCTAGAGTGATCTAGACACACACCAGCAGTTACAAGAGTAAACTGCAACCTAGTCTAGTCTCTCAGGAAGTTACGGGAGTGAACAACCACCTAGCTGAGTTAACTAGTCAATCAGTCTTCACTTAACTGACTGAAATAGAGTGGAGTGATGAGTGGATCAAGGAATCAAGGGTAATGCTCCAATCTGGTGATGAAACCAAGGCAAGTGCGCATTATCAAGGTGATGATCCCAATGTTTCATGGTGACAAAATCAATGCAACATCTATACTCAACTCAACTAGTCAAACTGTAGTGTCAACTGAAGAGAATATTCTCCAGGTGGAATATTCTCCCTTAAAATATAGCAGACTGGATAATGACTAATTATGACTAATACACAAGGAAAAAATTTAGGAAAAATAAATCATAGGTGCGTGTGAAGTAACTCCAACACCCCCCTGAACATCACTATGGTGAAAATAAAGAATGGGTCCTAACAACAAGGCCATGTTAGGTACCCAAATACAAAATATACACTCAAATAANTTTGTGCTCGTTGAAGATTTTGTTGAAGATGTAGATGTATGCATAGATATGATGAAGTATATGCACCATTGATATGTCCACACATATCCACTTTCTCTTCTTGTAATGAAGAATATCCAAATAAATTTTGGATGAAACTTTGAAAACTGTGCAACCATTTCTGGAAAAAAATTGAAATTTTGTTGATTTTAAAATGATCATAACTTCACTTCCCGGACTCCATTTCGGACGATTTTTTTTTTTCTGAAATTGGATATTTTCAGGAGAGGAATTCAAATATCCAATTTTTTTTCTTCAAATTTTGCTCAAAAAATATCAAAATTGAGTCTGATGTGCGCAGATACCTTTTTGTTTCCTGAGATGCATGCATGGTGCATGCAAAAGTGTCTACATGTGAATCCTGAGATACATGCCATATATATTCCACATGAAATTCAGAAAACAAATCTGAAATGGAGTAGACATCATCTTCAATTAATGGAACACAAATTTGTGCAAAATATTTTGTAGAAGACTCTTCAT
Source organism: Picea mariana (assembly GCA_032191745.1). Classification (NCBI taxonomy): domain Eukaryota; kingdom Viridiplantae; phylum Streptophyta; class Pinopsida; order Pinales; family Pinaceae; genus Picea; species Picea mariana. The sequence goes on from JASDQU010252390.1 coordinate 30,645, forward strand.
AATAAGAGGATTGATCTTCTGATGGCTTCTCTTTTGGCTCTATCTATTCAACCTCCTGCATGAAATCTTCACAATATTCTTTATTCCCAAATAGAACCTCCAATACGGTCCATAATTCATTTGGAGTTGATTCTTGTGATTCTTCATATACTTAATGGAGAATTTCTAGAGAAATAGACAAGAAGATAAATCCTATGGCCATATCTTGTCTATTGAGAAAGTCATTTTTTTCATCGGCGGAATCAGGCTCTACTTCCATTGACATGGTTATTTGGTATAAGCCTCTACTTCTAAGAAGAAGTAGAATCTTAGGCTTCCACTCCAAATAGTTATGAGGCATGAGAAGTATTATCAGTGAGTAAAACATATATTCCATATTTTATGAAT
>JASDQU010252391.1:0-16219 GCA_032191745.1 Picea mariana
TGATCCTTAGCCTATAGCGTTGAAGTGATAGTGACTAAAAAAACTCTCAAAACCTTATAAATTTGAAACCCTAACTAACAACTAACCCTAAAAGCTGACGTCACCCCTAGGATATTTCATCTTGATGCAACAATTTTTACATATGAGCAACTGAATGATGTTTAATGCATCGATTTGATTCAAGGAGTGATTATATTCATTGGATGCTATATTGTTCTAGTGTTTATTGACAAGTAACATTATATTGCCATTGTCATTATTGCAAACATTGACTTCGTCAATATTTACTGTCGTATTTGCTCATATATTGAATTTAGATAGTCACTGATTTATGAAGTATTAACCATTATTGCACGTACTAGTTTTATTGTTGTCTTGTCTCAAAAGCAGGTGCCTTCTCCTTGGTTATACTCTATTGGACTATCTCTTTGGGTGGTAATCTGTGAAAGGGGAAACTAGCCTTAACCCTTCGAGCCTTTCCCTTTCAAACCCCATGTTTCTAGGGACGTCTCCCTTGGGCCTAGCTTCCCTAAATAGAAAGGACCTCTCCATTGTGGTGACATTGGGTGGGGTAGGTCCCTGTTACGCCATTTTGGCCTTCTACTTTATAGCCTTTGCTCCTAGCTACAAACTGTGCGATAACACAACCTTCATAATCTTTTCCACCACTACCATGATGGAATCATGTTGCCTTGCTGTTATTGGAAACCTTGTGATAAAATCAATCATAACTACCTCTCAATTCCATTCAAGAATGGGAAATGGATGTAACAATCCCATTGGATGCCTATTTTCAATATTCACTTTTTGATATTCCATGCACCTAGCTATGTAATAAACCACAACTTTCTTCATTTTAGGCCAGAAATATTGGCTTCTTACTACTACAATTGTCTTTTGTAACTATGTATGTCCAACATACAATACATTGTGCATCTCCTTCAACACTAAATTTCTCAATATTGAGTGTTAGGAACATAAATTTTCCCCTTAACAAGACGATTTTATCCTCTCCCAACTTATAGTCTTTAAACTTCAGTGGTACACTTTCCTACTGCAAGCCTTCTATAACTTGTGCATAATGCTAATCTAATGCTACAACTTCAAAAAATTTTCTTTTCAAATATGAACAATACATTCTAATGGCCGCAATACCCATTTCATGCACCCTCCCATTGAGTGAATTAACCACTTAATTCTCCGTACCTTTGATATGATTGATGTTGAAGTCATATTCACTAAGAAATTCCAGTCGTCTAGTCTCTATGGAATTCATTGTTGGTTGTTTGAACAAGTGTTTTAGACTGTTATGATTTGTCTTTATCTCAAACTTTATTCCCATGAGATAATGCCTCCACATTTTTAAGGCATGAATTATGACTGCTAAATCTAAGTCATGGGTAGCATAATTTCTTTCAAGCTCCTTCAACTTCCTTGACTCATAATGTATGACATGCCCATTTTATGTAAGGACTCCCTCGAGCCCTTCCTTGCATGCATTTGTGCACACAACAAAATCTTCATCTGGATTGATCCTTTAGAGTAGGTACATTGGAAACTCTCCTCACACTTAGTAGTCCATTCAAATTTTGTTCCATTCTTCTACAGTGAAGTGATTGGATTTTCATTTGGAGAAACCTTCAATGAATCTCCTATAATATATGGCTAATTCCATAAAGTATCTCACTTCTAAGACATTATTTTGGAATTGACCAAATTTTGATTACTTCAATCTTTTCAGGGTCCACCTCTATGCCCTCCTATGGGACTATGTTCCCCAAATAATGTATTTTCCTTTCATAGAAAGTGCACTTGCTTATCTTGGCATACAATTGGTGTTCTCTCAACACTTGTATCACCATCCTCAATTTCTTTTCATACTCCTCCTCCATCTTGGAGTAGATGAGAATATCATCCAAGAAGACAATGACTAATTTTTCCAGGTAGTCCCTGAACACTCCATTTAATAGACACATGAAATTAGTCGGTCCCTTTTTCAATCCAAATGGAACCACCACAAAATCATAATGGTCGTACCTTGTCCTAAATGTTGTCGTGTTAGTGTCTTCTTCTCTGATTCTCACCCGATGGTAACTTGACCTTAGGTCAATCTTGGAAAATATCCTTTCTCCTTTCAGTTGATAAAAATATCATCGATCCACGGTAGAGGGTACCTATTATTTATGGTAACCTTATTCAACTATTTGAAGCCAATACACAAACTTAGAGTTCCATCATTTTTTTCACAAAGAGCACTAAGGTAACCCAAGGTGAGATGCTTGGGTGTATGTACCCCTTCTTAAAAAATTCTTCTAGCTGCATCTGCAACTCTTTTAGCTCCAGTGTGCTCATTTTTTAGGGAGTTTTGGACATCGGGGTAGCTTCAGGAATTGAGTCAATAGATAAGTCAATATATCTCTTTGGTGGCAATCCTAAAAACTCCCCAAACATATCTTCATACTCCTTTAGTACTAGATCATCTTCGAGACTTGGTTCTTTATCTTTTTCTATCTCTTCCATATACATTGCATATATTTTGCATCCTTTCCTAAAAATTCTTTTCAGTTGAAATGGTGAAATATCTCTTATAGATATAGGTATTGGAATACCTTGCACTGTCCTTGAATTCACTTCTTCATTGAGGCATGTGCAATCCTTGTTGTAGCAATCTAGGACAACATGATGCTTGTTTATCCAATCCATACCAATTAAGCAATCATATGACCCAAGTGGTATGATGTTCAAATATGCCTTAGCGTAAACTCCATTCATGCTTACAGGGAAATATTTGACAAGTTCATTGATTTTCCTGTTGGTTCAAGTGGCTAGTTGAACCGACCAAAACTTTTCATGCTTACATCTCTTCAATTTAAAGATTTCAACTATTTTTGGATCTTTATAGCTATGACTATTTTCATAATCAATCAAAACAACTATGGGTCGATTATCAATGTTACCTTCTACCTCAAGCATGTGAGATTGGTAGTTTTCTTGTCTTTTATCCAATGTTGCATAAATCCTTGGCATGCTCCTGCCTACGACATTCACTATATCAAATTCTTGAATATAGTCCTCATCCTATCTCCCTTATGAGGAAAATCCTTATACAAGTGTTCTTATTCATATCCCCAACACTTTATAGGATGTTTCCTTGGCCTTTTCCCCAAGGAATCTATTATTTTATGCTCACCCTATGCTAATTTTCCTTGTTGATATGCTTGAGAGTTGTTCCTGACGAAATGCGACTTGAACATTTTTTTTTTTTTCTGATCCATATTTCCTTTCTTCTTATCATCCCAAGCCTTTTGGAAAGTTGGTCTTCTTCTATTCTACTCATAAAGGTGCTTTTCTTTCCTTATGGTCTCTTCCAATGTCTTAGGCTCATCATAATGTATCTTATCATTGCAGAAAGAAGGTAGTCCACTCGATAATATTTGGATTTTAACCTTCTCATCTTTTGTGAAGCCAACATACCTCAATAGTTCAAGGAACCTCCTTTCATACGCATCCATTGTCGTGCTCCCAATATTGAGTTCAAAGAACTCTTTCATATTATTTTCATAATAATTCTCTGAAAAGTATTGTTGCTAGAAATATCTCTTGAATTGATTCTAGGAAATTCTCTTTTCATCAATGTGCTTGACTTGCTTGAGCTGATCCCACCACATAGATGCTTTTCCTTGAAGATGTTAGACTATAATCCCAACTTCTACATGCGATGGATAATTATGTAACTGGAAATATTTTCTCCTGCCAAATTACCAAGATTCAACATCTTCTCTCGTCCTATTTTCTCCATCGAATGATGGTGGATTTATTTTTCTAGGCTCTCCTTGCAAAATATCCGACTTGGGCCTCCTTCTCTGATTTCTGATAGGGGACACATTGGGGCTGCTTTATGACCTTGAATTTGCATGTTCCCTTCTATTTGTTTCATGGTGAATGATAATGATGATGTCTGCTCATACTCCTTAACTACCTAGATCCCCCATGGTCATGGGATCTGGATGTTGTTGCTTTCCTTGCGATGGATGCTTCCTTGGTTCCATAATATTTAATAACTTGCTTCTGCAACATAGTTAGACTCTTTAGTATCACTTCATGATCCCTCATCATCATTTCATTTTCTTATCTATAACTCTGCACTTCCTTTTGTGGGCTTCTCATAGTCTCTACTAACTCTACAAGCTCCACTATGCCTCTACGCCTGTTGGATTCAATCTCCACATTTACCATGCTGACATGTAGACCTCTGAAACCATCCTCATGGCTATAAGAACCTTGTGCATCCTCCATATCTCTAGTCCTCATATAGTAATCATATATGTGGCTTGTACCTCTAATTCTACAAGGAACATTCATGCAACAATTATTTGTTAGAGCTAAGCATATTATACAATTATCATTAATTTAAGCCACAACACTTTTTTCCTCAATTTTCTGAAGAACACTTATAATAATCAAAATTCTGAGCTTTCAAACATATTCCCTTCTGAATTATATTTCTGAAGACTTATCATTTTCCCAAATCTGAGCTTCAGGATGAGAATTGTGGTCTGTAGAAGTTTAGACTGCTTTCACATTTTTACCCCTCTATGCTACAAGTGTCTTCTCTCCCATCTAATACAATTTCAGTTACCCATATTCCAAGTCTGGTTCCATGGATGTCTTCTATGGTCCATGAGATTTCCACATACTACTCATGTTCCCAAAATTAACTTTTGAGCAAGGAGTTATGCCCTTTGAAAGTAAACTGGTACCTAAATTATACCCTATATTGTTTAGTTGTAACTTCCTCATACAATCTTTGTTTTGTGCTCATAATAGCTCATTGGAAACGTCTCATCGAGTTCTTTCATTTTAATCAGTAGGGACTATCTATATTGAATGTACACATAGTTATGTCAATTTTGACTTCCCAAAAACATTGTTTAGGGCCTGCAAGTATATGACCCTCAAAAACCCAAAAATATTTGTATAATTTTACTGGGTTTTCCTTTCCTTTCCTCCTTTTCTCTTCTCTTTCTTCTTTCTTTATCTTTCTCCTTTTATCAACGATCAATATCTATTCTCTTTGACGTTGTATCAACCCCAAAAGCCCATTTTTCGCCCATGTATCGACATTGGGATGTTTTTTCCCCATCGACGTATCGACGCCAAAATCACATTCTTCGTCGACGTATCAACAATATAATATATTTTACTCGCCCATATACTGATTCCAAAAAGCATATTCTTCATCGACATAATGTCTTTTCCTTGTTGACACTTCAACGAAGAAAAACACCTTTTATTGGTGATTAAACCTCATCTTTTCACCGACATATCGGCGATGAAAAATTATGTTTTCATTGACATATCAAAGATGAAAACTTATCTTTTCTGTCAGTGTTTTGACACCAAAAACTATCTTCTGCCAATATTTAGGCACCAAAAGTTATCTTTCGTTGATGTTTCGACGTCAAAAACTTATTTTCCACTTATGTTTCGGTGCCAAAAACTTATCTTTTGTCGATGTATCAGTGCCAAAAATGTATCTTGCACCGATGTTTCAACGCCAAAAACTTTTTTTTCGCTGATGTTTTAGTGCCAAAACCACATATTTTCGTCAATGTTTCGGTGAAAAAAAAACATTTTTTTCTCCAAAACGCTTCCCTTACTAACAAGGATAATTTTAAGGATATAAATTTATATTAAAATGTAGAAACCTGGGCTAATATTGCTAGTCCTTAATATGCAATATGTAAAATGTTTGGCGATATTTTTGTAAAAATATTCAAATTTCCAAGGATTTTATATAGTTTCTATAAAATTTCGGTTATTTTTAAGATAAAATAATTTTATTCTATGAAATTTGGGCGAGTCATTTTTAGAAAAAATAGAAATTGGTGAATCTTTTTTTGAGAAAAACCATGGAAAATTAGCCCATTGGAGAAATTTACCCCCTAAAATCATCTATGCATACGAACAACCAAAAATATATTTTCTTGTTGATGTATTGAATAAAGATGTATATTCTTCGCTGATACATACTGTATCAAAAACTAAGGGACATCTTCATACTTAGTGATTTTCTTTTCATGATTTTTGGGCTCATGACTATCGTGAAAATGTCCGACTTGACTCTCTGAGACAAATTTAATGATTTAGAGTTCAAGTCAACCCCCTTAACAACAAAAAAAATATATAAAAACTTAAATTTAGGGCATTGACCCCAAATTCGCATGGCTAGATGAGGACCTTGTTTTCACTAATAGGTACAAAAGAAACTCTGAAGACCCGATTGAGAATTTATTTGGTGTTGAGCTAATCAAGTTTTGTGTTTCTCAAGATCTAATAATTTACAATGGTCTAATGGAGTGGTAAAATTCTAATTGAATGACTTGTACATCCATTGACTAAGCAATATTGGCATGGACTATCTGATATGAGATTTCCCCATATACAACCAAATAGTAAATTTTGATCTTTTAAATTATGATGAGCCTACTCTAATCATAGACTTTTAGCCCTAACTATGAACTTTGTCATGCACAAAAGCTCCATTGAAGAAAACTATGGTAACCAAAGGCACGTAGTTTTTGACAAAAATAAAGTTGATATTTTCTTAAAGGTTTATTCACCAATTTTTTGGATGGTATTTCACCTTTGGTGATTTAGTGGCACATCGTATTTCAGCCCATGGTTTTCTAATTTACTAAACTAAAATGGAGATTATAAATGCAGATGTTACAATATGAAATATAATTTAAACAAAACTAACAAAGGGAATGGGATGAATTCCTACTTTTGAAGTTGGAGCACAGAGTCACAAAATCCTTATTCTTATTATTGTCTGGTAAGTACAACATATGATAACCTATAATAAAAATATAAATCTCTATAATTACATATTATATTGATTACTAAGTATTTAAGTAAGCCAAGCTATCCTATGCCTTTCGAACAAATTTTTCAATATTTAAAACTTCATTGTTGTGATGTCCTTAGGTGTAGGTTTTAAAGTAAAATCCAAGCCAAGCTCTACTCATCATTGTGTTGGTAGCCTTGAGCAAAACCCACATTAGATTTTTACAACATGACCTCTCATTGACAATATTGTTTTTCACATGTTTTGTTGTGTTTTAAATGGAACTACGTATTTCCAAAGAGAAATGAAATGTTTGAAATTTATTTTGTTAATTGAACCAATTTATGTTGATTTTCATCAACTCAGATAGTTTTAATGTATTAGTTTAAATGTTTTCCAAATCTTAAACGATAATATACAACTTGAGTGGGCCTAATGGTTAAGAACATTTGTTTCCTCTTTAGAGGTCAAAATCCAGAGGGGGTTAGGGTATGGATACCTCGATACACTTTACCAGTTAAATCGATGGACGGTTTCACAAACAAGGGGATCTCATACACCAATTTGGTGTGTGGCTTAACCGTTAACAATGATCTTAAAATTAGATTATTATTATTATTATGAAAAAATAGATAAATTAAAACATATATAAACACTAAAATATTAACCTCAAGGGGTGGGAGGCACGGGAGGAATCATTTTTTATTCCGATGGACAAAATATTGTGGACTACTCATGGGGGGTAGGGAAGACCACAAATAATAAAGCGGAAAGTCTTGCAGTTTACATGGGGCTCCAAATCGCACACTCAAGAAACATCCATAACCTTACTGTTCTTGGAGACTCAAAACTAATAATAAAGGATCTCCCAAAAAACTTATGCCATCCAAACTCCTAGTGGCCTTCATTCCTGAACGAAAACCTTGAAATGACATTTCACCAAGATCCACTTCTTCCACATCCTTCGTTCCCAGAACCAGGAAGCTGATCGCTTAGCTAAATAAGCAAAGAGTTTGGAACAAAGCCAACTTTTCATAAATCAAATAGAAACCCATGTGTGGCTCCCTTAAATCCCCCCATCTTAGACAATTTCTGTATTCTATCCTAGATCTAACCCTCTTCAAAACTCCCTCTTACCCCTTCTCCCTTTTTCCCCTCTTCCCTTCAACCCCTCCCCCCTTCCTAACCTTTCTCCTCGCTTGACACCTCCATCCCCTCCCCCCAATATGGGAATTTCCCCTCGCCATGTGGCTTCGTCCCCATGTGGCTTCGTCCCCATGACCACATGCCTCCCCCTTTCTCCCTCATTCCATTCCTCAGCATAAGTCCTCGATAGTTCCTTCGTACCCTTTGATGCCCTTCCCAACAACCACAATGTCATCTCCCTTGATCCTCTTTGTGAGAGATCTCGTCGGCTCGTGGGAAATTCAAGCCTCCTGTACTTTCAAGTGTGTGCATGCGTTCTCCCTCCCAAAAATATGGAAAAATCTTCGCTCCCCTCTAAGAACTTTTTTGCATTTCTCCAACGAAATTCAGGACATTATGCTTCTGCACCCTCTTACCATCATGTGGCGGAGATCCAGAGCCCCCTGCACCTGCCTATTCTGCACCTCTGAGGAACTTAGAGAGCAATTCCGGTCTCTGTGAATGGATGTTAGGTGAGCAGAAGAAATAAAAAATTCATGTCTTAGGGATTTTCAAAGGGAAAATCAGGAGCTACATAACGATATTTCCAACTTACAAGGCCAACTGCATCAACAAGAACTCGGGAATTATCAAGAGCTTGCAGTAGCTCTACATGGGATCAACAAGAACACCGGGCATATTGGAGAAATCGCTCAACATAGAAATCCTTTCGATCGCCCCCAACATCCAACAAATTCCAATGAATCAACTGGCTCAAGGCTCCCCTCAACTTTTCACTCTGCAACAAGCAACGAGCATTCTTTGGTTCCTCTTGCTTCATCGATGGCTCTAGAACGGTCCAACCCAAGAGAAGGAAACCAACAACCTGAAGCAAATCCAACAATTTTCCAGGAGGATTCAGAATCTTTTCATAAACTCTAGACATGTTTTTTGATTAATTGTAAATTTTTGTTATTTTTGTCTACATATGTAGCCATTTTTACTTGGAAAAGTAGTAGCTCCTACTAGACTAGTTCCACTAGCGCAATTAGAATGCACCAATCAAATAACTTTCTAGAAATAATACAGAAAATCCAATATTTTATTTCTTGTAATATGTGACATCACAAACCTCTTTTTTAATATAAATTCTCACTGTTTCTATATATATATATATATATAAATCTCAAAATATTTTATTATCAAATTAACTTATCATTTTAAATTTAAACGATCACTAACCACTATGAAACATTATTTTTCTTTTCACAAAGCATATTACAAAATGTTCATCAAATATTTAGAAAAACTTACAAATCCCTTTAAAGCTTAAAAAAAAAAATTTGAAAAATCAACTAGATACTTTAAGCAAAGTTCGTCATTAGAGAACCTCCTTTGTGTTTCATCATCAATTAATGTGAAATCAAATTCTCATTTTTTAATGGTTTCTCAAGGGTATAGGTGTTTAAGCCAAGCTATCCTTTGCCTTTTTAATTTTTTTTCATGATTATGATTAATTGATATTTCAGAAAAAATAAAATTATAAATAATTAAAAAGTTTAAAAGTTTGTTTACAATATACATATTAATTTATTTGAAATATTATATTATAGTGTATTTTAAATATTTTAAGTTTTATTTTTTATTTTTTTAATAATTATTATCTAAATCAATGTTATTGTTGACAAAATCTTAATTTTAAAACGTTCACATAAGTTTTTCAATATAAATCAATTTAACACTCTAAAAATTCTAAACACATATTATATACATTCTCAATAGCAATTTACTATTCCATTTTTTTTTAAATTTATAATTAAATTTTGAACAAACTAATTAATAAAAAAAATAAAAAAATAAAAACTAAAAACATTTAGACCATATCATGATATTACCTTTTCCACACTATATTATATTTACGAAAAAAAAACATTTACCCAAAAAAACATTCCTTATGAAAGAAAAGTATAAGACTAGTTAAAGAAAAAAAGAAGTGATATGTTAGATTTGCAACATATTTTATTTGGCTACATGAAATATTATATTATATTTGGGACTCCCTCTCTATCTATATAAAAAAAAAATTCTTCCTTTTTCTTGGTTTTGACCCTTTTCCCTATTCTCGAAAAAGTTTGAAGTCAAAATATTTTATTGTAGAAAAATTTTGAAGTCAAAAACTTTTATTACTTTAATAGCTCCCTTTCTTTTGAATAGTCTAATCTTATTAAATTTTTATTTTAAGTTCTCCTTCTCTTATTCTAAACTTTATTTTAATTTCTTCTATTAAATTAATTTTCCTCCAAATTTTTTTTTTTAGTTACATAGTTTTCTAATAATTTAATTTTTCAATAATTTAAAATTGCACTATTTTAATAATTTAATATTTAAGTTTTTCATTTTTTTCTCTGGTTTCTAACAGTGTTTTAATTTAATTATTATTATAATATATTTTAATATTTAATCTTATTATTCCTTTTTAATATTTTTTTATAAGATATGTATATTTTCATAGACTTTAGTATTGAAATAACTACCTCCACAAACAAGGAAGTCTCATACACCAATTTAGTTGTGACCTTAAAATTATAATATTATTATAATATCATTTTTAAACCTAAAAACATAAGAACCTTTGTTTTCTAACATCTTAGAGCTTCAATTGTTCCTCATTATAAATGGTGTGTCCACTCAAAACAACTTCTAACATATTGTTTTCAAAAAATCCTCATACACAAATTAAATTTATCAAAATCATTAAATACTCTAAAATTAGTGTAAACAATTATTTTCTAACATCTTAGAGCTTCAATTGTTCATCTTTATAAATGGAGTGTCCACTCAAAACAACTTCTGACATATTGTTTTCCAAAAATCCTCATACACAAATTAAATTTATCAAAATCATTAAATACTCTAAAATTAGTGATAAACAATTATTTTCCAACATCTTAGAACTTCAATTATCCCTCATTATCCACTCAAAACAACTTCTCACATAATGTTTTCCAAAATCCCTCATACACAAATTAAATTGATCAAAATCTTTAAATACTCTAAAATTAGTGATAAACAACTAAACAACTTTGACAAAGTGTTTTCCAAAAATTCTCATACACAAATTAAATTTAAATTTATGGAAATCATTAAATACTCTAAAATTAATGATCAAAATAGTGAATCTACACCAATTTTCATAGGAGTGAGCTAACTCTGGAGCAATATTCCTTCTAGAGTTTCGATTTTCAGGAGAGAAAATAGGCCCTAATCCGACCAAATTTTCAAGGATAGTCTGAATTTTGTATGGATCAATGTTCCATACATTTTATAATTTTAGCTCAAGAATTATGCCACATTTTAAACCAACCAAATATTTAAAAAATCAATCAAAATTTTAAATTGGCCAGAAATTCAAAAAACAAACCACTAAAAAAACCTACCTTGAAAAAAAAAACCTTAAAAAAAAAAAAATTACTGCCGAATTAACCAACTCCAATTTCATACCCTTCGTCAATTAAATATGTAAAGGCAGTGAAATCACGGAAAGCGATGCCCAAATTTTCGAAAGAAACTTTCCAAATAAAGAAAAGGTTGTGACAGGTCAAACGGAGCCGCACTAGATTTCCAACATATCTCGGCGTGCTAGGCATAAAAATCTTATATGAAAAATGACGTATTCTAAACGTTCCAGGTTTCTAGGGTTTTATCTTTTCTCACCTACTTTTTTTTCTCATGAATTTCGCTCAGATCGTTCAAAATCTGATCAGAAATCCAGAAATAATCTGTTACGGAAATGGCAAATCTTAATGGTTGAGATAAAGCAAATAATCTGTTACGTATTCTAAACGTTCTACGCTTCTAGGTTTTTATCTTTTCTCACTTAATTTTTTTTCAAATTTCATTCAGATCGTTCAAAATCTTAACAGAAATCTATAAATATGGATGGAATGGCAGATCTTAATGGCTGAGATAAGCAAATCATCTGTTTGTTAAAAGGATCAAGGTTAGCTTTTGTTACTAACAGACTTGCTGGCTTACGTGAATTCAATAAATGAGTTCATAACAGCTGTGATGGTTGTTCTGAATTCTGAGCTACGAAGGATCAAAATGGATTAAGCAAATCAGCTTTATCTGTTAAAAGGATCGAGCTTAACTTGGTGGCTTACGTAAGTTCAATAAATGACTTCATGAGATCTGAGACGGTTGTTCCGAATTCTTAGCTACGAAGAAGAATTCAAATGGCTCTTGTTCATCTTTATGTTCATTTTTTTGTATCCGTATGAGTTTATTGCAATCAAATGAAATTAGAGAATTGGATTAGAATCAAATTTGAGGAGGAAGCTGTGTGAAAGATTACTTCAACGATGCCTGCAACCTGCGTTAGTAATGGCCGCGGCCCCTATGTGAACGACCTTGTTTCACTATTGTTTGCAGTCTGCATATTCTTAACGTTTTTTCTCTCACAGGTTGAACCCTCGCGGCAGCTTGTTGTTCTGAATGGAGGAGGAGATGGATCATCCAATAATCTGACACAAATTGCTGGAAATAATTCAGGCAGCTTCGGCTTCAAACATATTATTGGTAATGTGTGCTCGAAGCGAGACATTAAAGTGAGTCAGAAATTCGTTTATCCATTGCCAAATGGTATACCTGCATTTAATGTACACATTACGAACACATGCGAGAGTGGCTGCGCAATAAAAAATATCCGCATGAGGTGCGGCGCGTTCGCCTCAGCGGTAGAGGTAAACCCTAAATTATTCAGGCGGGTAGCATACAACAATTGCTTGGTGAACGATGGAAAGAAATTGAAGGCGGGAGACACTGTATCGTTTAGGTATGCCAACAGTTTCATTTATCGACTCACTGTAGCTTCCGTCAAATGCAATGCTTAATCATGGCGGACGATCATCATAATTCTCTTTCCTCTTTTGGATATATATAAATAAGAAGAGTATTATTCCATCACAGACGATCATGATAATTCTCTTTCCTCTTCTGTATATATATATAAATAAGAAGACTATTGGATCTATGATTGAGTGGGCCTATTGGATCTATGATTGAGTGGCTGTGGGTTGGAGTTGGATGTATGAATTGAGTGTTTGTGTGTTGGAGTGTGATCTTTCAGGCGATGTTGTTTAATTGTTTTATATTTTTTTGTCTTTTTCTCCTGAATCTAGTTATATAAATTTGTACGAAATCAATTTTTTATTGTTTAAATTGTATTTTTATTGAATTCAGCTATATAAATCTGTAAGAAATCACAGTTTTCTATTGTTTAAATTACATTTTTGAACGCAGAAATGGATTCACTCTGTTCAAAAGTCCATAAGACACTAGGATTATACATATTTAACCACTCAAATATGCAGATCCAACAATCTTAAAAAATATGCTTAGAAAAGACCAATCAATTTAAGGCAAAATTAAACAGAAAATATGCTTAGAAAAGACCAAAAACTTATAACAGTTAGGCTACTAGGCAAGTTTTATTCTATTCTCATAAATGATATGTTGAGCTAATTATGAACATATTGTTTTCATGACTTTAAATTCTCATTGTTAACAATCTTGTGCCCTAAAGAATCTAGGGTTTGCTCAGATAAATGATTGTATCTTGAAAAAAAAAAACTCTCAATTTATTAAACTTCTTCCATCAATATGGATATTTGTATAGATTTATTAACCTTATTCCATCATTATAAATGTTTATAATCATTTATATATATGTTTTATGATTTTGCATCCATGTTTTCCCATTTTATTTTATTATTTTATTATTATAAATGTTTATAATCATTTGTATATATGTTTTATGATTTTTCATCCATGTTTCCCATTTTATTTTATTAATTAATTTATTTGTATCTATATTTATTTATAAAATAAAAATGTTCTCTGTGTTTAGTTTTGGGTGATATTTGCTAGAAATTTTATGAGTAATTGTTGGATTTGTAGATCTGAGTGGTTATTTCTATATAATTAAAGTGTCCTAAATTTTTTCAACAAGCTGAATCCATTTCAACATTCAAAAATACAATTTAAAAAGCAAAAAATAGTATAGTGATTTCTTGCAGATTTAAGTCTTTAAATTCCCACCAAAACAACCAAAACAACCAAAACTTAAAACAATTAAACAACTCATTTCAAAACATAATTTGAAGATATAATTTAAGTTACATTGTATTTATATTAATAGTATCAGTTATTTTAAATTCATCTTAATTTTAATATATTAATTAGCAAAAACTACCACAAAACAAGAATCTAAATTCAATTTTTTGATATTAAAAATCTATACTTTAAAACAATAAATTTTATATATTTTAAAACTTTATTTTCATATTAAATATCTAATTTAAAACAGTTAGAAAACACCTTTCAAGACAGTTTAATTACACTGTAGTTGCATTTATAGAATCAATTATTTTAATTTCATCTTAATTTTAATATATTAATTCGCAAAAACGATCACACAAGAATCTAAATTCAAATATTTGATATTAAAAATATAAAATTTAAAACAATAAATTTTATATATTTTTAAAACTTTATTTTCTTATTAAATATTTGATTTTTTAATTTAATTTAAAATATTAAATTTAAAACAAAATTAAATTAAAAATAATGTACACATCTTACATTACACTTTAAATGTAAATTTAATTTTTATGTTATAATAATTTTATTCAAAAATTCTTATTTTTAAAACTTTATTTTCCTATTAAATATCTATTTTTTAATTTAATTTAAAATATTAAATTTAAAACAAAATTAAATTAAAAATATTAAGTATAAGATGTACACATCTTCCATTACACTATTACACTGTAAATGTAAATTTAATTTTTATGTTATAATACTTTTATTCAAGAATTCTTCGACAATACTAACATATTTTTCTTTATTTGACACATATAAATTTTAATCTAAATTATATAATTATCTCTTCGGTCTCTCATCTCTGCGGTGTGGCTTATCTCTGCTATTAAGCGCGTCTCATTTCTATTGTCTCATTATTGAACGGGTCTCTATAGTCTGAGATTGAATGCATTATTAAATTAATCCTAGGACACATGAACAAAACCCTAGGTCAATGAACGAACCTGCAGTGAACCCTAGAACTATGTGCGGCAATCTATGCATAAATCTGAAAGAAGCACGGGTCCAAACCCTATGATAAAATAATCTTGGATAATTTGTATGACGGTATAGAAACATTTTAGAAATGGCAAGAAGAAGAGAGAACTCAAACTTCAAATAGAGTTAAAAGGAATGTTTGAAGTAATAAGGAATGTTAGAAGTAATGTTTGTTAATAAATTCAAATTTTTAAGAGATGAGATTTATATATAAATAAACAATAGAATATTAGGTTTAGAGACTAAGCTCTAGAAAATGGATGTTAAATTACAAAAACTAGAGAAACAAAGTTAAGAAAAGAAATAATCAACTCAAAGATAAGAGGTTTAAGAAAATCTTAATTTTAGGGACAAGATTAAAGAACTGGAAGAAAATATAATGAACAATTTGGCTCTAAATAGCTTGGAATGTAACTTGGATATCAAACCCATCAAAGAGGAAATGAATAGGTATAGGCTCATAGACTTAGACCATGAGTGTAATAACTTGGAATGTAACTTGGATAACAAACCCATCAAGGAGGAAATGAATAGGCATAAGCTCATAGAATTAGACCATGAGTGTAACAAAGGAGCCTTAGACCTCATTATTTTTGGTATAAAAGAGCACAAAGATGAGGGCACCTTGACAATATTGAAGGAAAAACTAAAAAATAAATCACAAATTGAAACAACTTGCCTCATAGAAGCAAAGAGGCTAGACAAAACAATTGAATATAAAGATAGGTTTAGGGTTAAGGTAAGATCTAATGACTATAAATATGGCATAGTCAACAAAAATCCAAGCTTAAATGAGTAAGAATATTTATGAATGAAGATATCATTCCAAAAGACCAAGTACAATTAAGGAAGGAAGTGCAAAAGGTAAAATAAGCTAGGAAGGAAGGAAAATGGACAATAACTAAAAATCAAAAAGTTGTTATCGGAGATAGAGATGATAACGATAATAATAAATAGGAATTTGGTACACTTGATCCTTTCATGAAATTGTAATGGTTTTCCATGGAGTAAAGGGTCTATATCAAGTTGTATCTCGAGTGAAATTGATATTATATTTCTGGTTGAAACTTGGAGCATGAAGAATATAAGGTCCTTAACATTGAA
>JASDQU010252392.1:0-16219 GCA_032191745.1 Picea mariana
TTTGGGAGTTTGTATATATACCTCCATACATATTTATGCTTATTCCATATTACAGAATAATGCATATGTACTCATATATAGGAATATCTTGTAATAAATATTACTAATACAAACATTTTCTATATTACTTTTTGTGAAAATATTATAACTTACATTTTGGGAATAATCTCTAACATAGAACTTAAACCAAGTTTATTCAGAAGATGTTCTTTTATCAGTGCGGCTCAATTCCGAGCTAAAACAAATACCATGGTTTCTAGGTAGTGTTACACTCCATCATTTCGATGCCTGGATATATTTGAACATATATGCGTCATCATCCTGCTACTTATTTCCATTAACTAGTAATCAATTTATTGTTGTGTTTTTGTTCACAGATATTCTCTGAGTTTCGATGAACCACTTGCCAAGAACCGAATAAAGTGTTTTTTATTCACCATTTGCAAAGGTAAAAAAAAACATTATTTTTTATTTCGTAGACTTCGGTTTTCCTCTAGTAACTTTACGTTTTTATTCCAGTCATTCTAAAGTTTTTTTATGGTTTAATTACAAGGTAAGATGATTCGTTTGGAAGGTGGGCCATTTGGTTTGACAGACAATAGACCAGGTATCCTAACTTATTTTGGTCTTTCTCATTAGAAACGATGCTGAGAGCATTAGTTCATGGTAGTGTTGAGTTAGTCTTTTTTGATTGAGTAGGGAAGTATATTTCCTTTTGAAAATTTCATGATCTCAACACTTGATACCTGTATAATATCGCCCTAGTTTAAAATTTGAGTTTTATATTTCAATGGGTTGAATCGACAGTCATAGAACTGACTGAATCTCGTCGGTATAAAGTTTACTAGTACAATGTGATTATTATATTCTTAATTTCAACAAACTTGTTATAATTTGTTGTATATGTTTATATGCATACCCTTTTTCTTACTTCTACAATTTGTCTCGTTGTTTATAACATTTTGGTAGAATAATGCTTCCTGATTATATAATAAAAATATTCACCATAATTATTTATAATTCTTAAGTCTAAGATTCCCTAGTCAAATGGATTCATACATGTTCTTATTTTAATAATATTTTCTGTTATTTATTTCCACACCATATCGAAATGGTGTTCTCGTTATGATTCATCTATGCATCATCATGTTTCTATTTTAGTTTAGGTTTAAGAGCATCACTCATTTTAGTTGATGTAATATATGCTGCCTACTCCGGATTCCGCATTCTTATATATCTTTTTGAGAAAACGTTTTTTGAATCCCTTCAATAAAAACCAACATATAGAAATCTATAACACATATAAATAAGTCAACAACATTTTTATTGTGTGCAAATTGGGTTCTCTCCGTTTTGCAACCAAGAACATCTTCATAGTCGAGACAAATAAGCCTATTGGAAAATAAAAGATAAAGTAAGTGTACTTCCTTTCTTTTACATATTATTTTATCTATTCCTTGCTATTTTGATAAGAAATACACAACAACTCAAATTATCCTTCTACATGTGGGTTAATCTTTTTTGTTGTAAACCGTTCAATAATAAATAGAATAGAATATACATTTAGTTATAAGTACATACTGTAGATTTTGCAAC
Source organism: Picea mariana (assembly GCA_032191745.1). NCBI lineage: Eukaryota > Viridiplantae > Streptophyta > Pinopsida > Pinales > Pinaceae > Picea > Picea mariana. The sequence continues at coordinate 1,597 of JASDQU010252392.1, forward strand.
TAATGTCTATTGTAATCTTTGTCAATCACTAGAAAAATGAAGATAGATAAAATAAGAGAAAATATCTGAGCTTACCTCAATAATTGTCTAACAAATTGAGAGAACGAGTTCCTCCCAACCATAGACAAGGAGAACCAAATCCACTTGTCCTTGTCACCCTCGAGCTTAAATCATTATTCCACGGGACTAAAAACTGTATAACCTTTCCCATATTTCTTTGAGTTTTGTTCTTCCCTAAACCATCAAACTCTTTTCTTTACAAGTATTCAACAACATCCTGACTCATAACATACTTCGATGTAATATCTTTGTCTAGGTGTTTTCAAGCTAGCCTCATATGTAACATTAGAGAATATTATTGGGTTAGTTTTGTGCTAGATTATTCCCTCACATCCAACACCTTTGGGAGTAGGGTTCCAGATGTACCATGGAAAATACTTCAGTCTGGTAGTTTTATCCTTTTCACTCACCCATGGAATAATGATTTACTCTTTGTAACTAAAATCCCTAATCATTTTATCTCTTGTTAATTAAATAAATTAAAAATAAAAGTTACAAAAATATTCCTCATCAATGTTTATGATGATATAGTTCCACATAAGCTTTTTCCAATACTTCAACAATATCATTTTTTTTAGATAATCTAACAAGAAATTAAATGTTCAAATCTATAAATTGAGGGTCATTACAAATTCCATCTAATTTCGAATGGATTTTTTCCTTATTTTCTAACACTACAGATCTTAGAAGTATGAAAGAGGAAATTGGTATAAACGTTAGTGATTCTTGGATATTTTCTATGGATGATGAAATTTATACACTCGTAAATAATGATACATGTGACTTTGTACCATTTCATGGTAGATAGGAACTCATTGGATGTACATGGGTGCTCAAAAATAAGATTAGTTTAGATGGAAAATATGAAAATATAAAGCTAAGGATTGTTGTAAAAATATATTCCCGTTGAGGAGATTCTCTTTAGGGAGATATTTTACCAAGTTTCTAAGTTAACATATATTACGCTCCTATTAATTTTAACATGAAATTTTCATCTAGAGATAGAACATATATGGTCTCAATTAGTGTTCAAGAATGTGGTTCCAAAAGTTTGATTCTTTTTTGTCGGGATTTATGTTTTCGAGATCTTAATGAGATCATTGTGTTTATCATAAATACGATGGTGTTCATTTCCATGTTATTACTCTATATGTAGATGATATGCAATTTTTTCATAACGTTAAGGATGTGATTCACGATTTTAAATATCAAGTTTGAAGAAAATTTGATGAGGGAATTGTGGTCTACAAAACATATATTAGGAACAAAGATTAAGAGAGAAGGATAAAATAGAAAGATTTGGTTGAGTTAGAGTATGTAAAAAAAAAAATCATCATTCTCACATGGAATATTGCAAACCATTAAGTGTTGTAATTTATATGGGAGCTAATATTTTATTTGAGTAGTGTCCTATGACATCCAAAGAGATGGAGGAAAGTGATTATGTTCCTTATTCAAGTGAAATTGAAATATTGTCATATCAATTCCCATGTACTAGACACAAATTGACCAAAGTAGTGGGAATCCTTAGTCAATTCAAACATAATCTGATATGTGAACATTTGGTTCTGGTGAAGAGGGTCATTCAAGTATTTGCGAGGTACTTTTGAATATAACATTTTCTATTATGGTGATGTTTTAAGGGACTCACACTCAACGATATAGAGGGTCATATGTATTATTTTTTGGAAAGGGATGTAAATAAAGGGAGATTTATGAGATGATATGTGTTTTGATTTAGAGTAGTAATTTAGATGAATACATAGTGATCTATGGTTTCTTTTTCCACTACAAAGGTATCATGTCTATAAGCTACTCATGAATATAAGGAGTCCATTTGGCCTATGAAACTATGTTACAAAGCAAGGATAACTCAGAGAGCTATTATATTTCAATGTGACAACAACATTATTATTTTTCTAACTAATAACCAGGCCTCTCATGTGAAGATAAAGCATATAGATATCTAGTATTATTTTGTTATGAACATGGTACAAGATGTAAAGGTGATAATAGAGAAATTTGACACATTGTATAATGTTGTAGAATAAATGAAAAAACCCATAATCTCAGGTAAATTCATGTGGTGATGTGAGTCTATGGGTCTTATGGAGCATATAAGTTAGCTTAATTTTTTATTTATTCTCCCTTATAGTTTTTCAAGGTACATGGAAAGAGGAAAAGGTAGGAATAGGTGTGTTATACACATTGCAATGTTGTAGTAGAGTAGGTAATGATTTATAGGTAGTAGTAGGGAATAAATGATGACAAATACTAGGGACTAAGCATTGAGTAGTTGCAGGGAATAGCATTGAGTAGTGGCAGGGAATAATTGTAGATCACTAGAAACAAATGAATATTAAGAAACAACAAAAACGGGTTACTTGTGGTTTCCAACATGAAATACAATTAGAAAATCATAAATATTTTATGGTTTTTTTGTGTTTGTTTATTGAGTTCTAGTGTTGGAGGTAAAAAGTGGGTCAATTTTAACTTATAGTTTTGCTTCCAAAATTTATACAAAACTCTTGCAGTGACATTGAACACTCTTTTTGGCATTAAGGAGACACTACCATTTAGTTTCTCTTCAAAGTGTTTTACCTAGAAAATCATTGAGTAATGGTTTTCTACTTCATTAATTTTTTTTATTCTTATAATTTGCAATTGTTTATTTAATTTTTTACAAAGTGGTGTTTTTCTCTTCAAAGGGTTTTACCTAGAAAATCATTGAATAATGGTTTTCTACTTCATTAATTTTTTTTATTCTTATAATTTGCAATTGTTTATTTAATTTTTTTTTTCATATTCTTTTCTCATTAGTTAGAGTATGAAGTGCAACATCAGTGTCATTATGTACTGAATATGATGGCATTACTTCTAAGAAAAGAATGTAGTGTAATTCATCTTTTTTCACAGGGCTTGTTGTGGTCTCATATCATATTATCTCATTAGTTCATCATGTTAAACCTATACCGTTAGCTGGTATGATTAAAATAGGTTTGATTCATGTTTCTGTACACTTACTTTATCCCTATTATTTCTATGATACTGAGCTTGTTAGACTAGCTAATACACTAATCACTATGTTGTAATTAATGGGAAACATACACTTATAGGGAGAATACATGGTATTGTAACTCGTCTTAGAGATGGTATTGTAATCACGTCTATTACTAAAGGCTTAGATACTGTATATGTCATGATATATTAGTAACAACAGATACAACACGATGTATACCATTACCTATATATGTAATATGGATCCATATTAACTAATGGTAATGATTCTATGATTCAGATAGTCTATGATTATTGTATGTTCACTAGTATGTACACTATAACTAGGAGTGATGCCCCGCTTAGCTCCAAGTAATACAAATTATTTGGGGAATTAAAATGGAATCATATTAGGCATAGAATATTTAAATCTCATAAGCTAACAGAAGCTGATACCTATGATATTTACATAATATAAGCACAATCATGGTCACACTGTATTATTATCAATCCTAGTTATATGAGCATAGTGACCAGTACTCTTCTATATCAATACCACATGTTATAACTATCATATATTATGGGATTCTTTATCCTTATTACTTGTATTTAATAGTGTAAATAGAGTTATTAGTATAAGAAACACTATAATTATACTAGTAGCATCAGTAACAAGGCTCTTACAAAGGGTATACTCTTATCCAATACAGATGGGTTTTACTTACTCTGATTAAGAGAGAGATAAATCAATGGAATCAACTTCATATCTTACCCATATGAGCTATGTGAATATTATGATATAGTTAAGAGTGTAGAGTTTGAGTCTAAGGTATAGGCCATTAATATCTGTATGATATCCATGGAATACTATGGCTATTATCTATACCACCATGTATCAGAGTATGCATATCAATTCCACTTGTTCATATTTTACCATATTCGTTGGAAAATATCAGACAACTCCTTGGGTCTGGTATTACTAGTATCTATACCATATAATTAGTATTTTCATGTTAGTTGTAATGGGACAGGGCTGAATATGGCTCTTTCCATGTACAGGGATAGGCCTGAGTTTAGGTATGTCCCTGTACATGGAGAGGGCCTCACATATATTATATGTGAGATAAATGTTTAATTAACCCAAATATAAATTTTATTTGAATTCATAGTTTCCCAATAAAAATAAATAAAATTTAGATAAAAAATGTTATAAACCATAATTTTACATTGACTATAAACAACACTTCCAAATTAATATAGTAAAAATCCATTCTAACATTTATAAGAATTTAGTAAACATTTCACTACAAGATTCGTGTCAATTTCACCATGTAATAATCTTCTACTTTTGTATTATATTTCAACAAAGAATATAAAAATAAAAATATGTTTTAACATTTATCAGAATTTATTAAACATTGCACCACAAATTGATTTCAATTTCACCATGTAATAATTATTTAGTTCCATATTATATTTCCAATAATAATAAAATAAAATATGAAAATCCATCCAATACAAATAATACAATCTCAATATAAAATTGTAAAATTACTAACTGGATATTTAAATCATTATCACACAATCTCAATGTAAAAAATAAAAAATATTCACTAAATATTAATCAACAAATTTTAGATTTGCAAATGAAAACATAATTAAGGACTTATAGTTAACCCAAACAAACACGGTTGAAAGCTTATACTCCAAAAGAGAAACCTTGTTTATTGTATAAAGTAGAAAAGGGGAAACGTAATCATAATCAAATCAAATGAGGATACTCAATTGAAAAGAAAAGTAACTAAGTTCTGAAGGAAAATTCATCATAAACAAAAAAAATGTAGATTTTCTTTTAGTACTAAAATCAAATTATGAAGACAATAAAAAATTCTAAAATTGAATTACGACGAACAAAAAATCAATACTACAATTGTTTTAACCTATATATCTTGCCAAAATAGACCCTAGAGCGTAAGAATAACATCCTTTCAAATAACTCAGGAGTAAGGGACAAGACTAGGTACCATTCCTATACACTATGATTCGTTATTTAGGGTTATAGTGCTCACATCATCAATGGACAAGCTATGGTAAGTTATACACTTGGTAGGACAACATCCTTGACCAAATTAGACTGATAGAGGTTCAATAAGTCCTTGTGGTTGGTTGCATTAGCATGCATCGGGTGCATGGCTCCTTATAAGTAAATAATAGATAACCAGGGTTCATATCTATCTCCATATCTATCTATCAAGTTCTCCTATTAAAACTTCTATGTCTTCACCTCCATTACTTGGGATATCTAACTAGCAAAGGCTTCCTGTACAACCTGTTTCGGAATTGACTATGCATTTGGAGGAATTTGTCACGGGTCTCCTTTGTAATTACTATAGGCATTCCAACTGACATTTTGAAATGGAAAAGTGGATTGCGGGCATTTTGAGGGCTAATTTTCACATTGGTTCATACAACAAGGTACAACGAGTTGCGGGCTCACAAATGGTGGGAGAAGATTTGAATTTTGATGGCTATAATGCAAACTGGGTTGATCCAATGTTTACGTAGGCTTTGGAGGTGAGAGAACAAGGTAATAGATTTTGTTGGATGCACAATGGAATGGTAGAATGAGGGAGGATGTAAGCAACATTTCTAAAGAACCCAAAAAGTACATATCAAACTTCTTTAACAATAAAAATGAACTCTAATCAACAAACCATTCATTCTTCAATTGCTCAGACACCCACCTAAAAATTAGAAGTTCATAAGTAACATGTTTGAATGTGGAAAATTAATAAATTGGATAATGATGAACACAAATTTAACACTGTAATTGTTGAGACACCCCCACCTCAAGACAAAACTAAAAATTTACCACTAAACCTTACCGACAACGCCTCAAGAAAATTACTGTTAAATTATTGGGTCGAAACTATTTTAATAGAAGACAAAAATTTACCTAGACTAAATGCCTGCATCTCTAACACTTGCTCGCTTGAAGCTCCAATGTCCACCCAACCATCTGTCTGCCTGTCCGCAACAACGACGTGCAACACTATTGCCTAGCGCTATCGCCAACACCACACACTATCACAAACACCAAACGGTATCAACTAACCAACAAATCAGAAAAACTATAATAGTCGCGATGTGCGGGTAATATATAAACCTTGTTTCAGCCGAAAGGTTCTTTCCATCGAAAAGCGATTCTGGTCGAAAAGTGATTTCAGCTGAAAAATTATTTCGGTCGGAATATCTTTTGGTCGAAAAGATGTTACTGGATGAAAAAAATCCATCCCACTAAAATTGTACACGCAAAACGAGCACATCGTCATGGTACCGTTCGATTTGACGTTCAAAGGTTCGGCCGAAACATATTTCACTCGAAAAAATAGAACTTTCAATCGAACAAAATACTAGTCCATCCGAAAAAAGGTCTTTTGTAATTTTGGAGACACGATTCTCACAAAAGTGTTACCCACCCTCATAAATTTACTCAAGGTAATTGTCATTCGGAAAAAGCTTTTTTAATTCCCTATAATCAACATATAGGTAGATAGTGCCATGTTTTTTATCAATGGGTACAATGCTCGATACCCGTTCAGTGAGGGGCACTGGATAAATAAAGCTAACATTCAATAGTTTTTCAACTTCTTCCTCGATTGCTGCTGTAAGATCCCTAGGCCGAACCTAATTGTAAATATAAATGAAAATGTACTTAAGTTGGTGAGCTATTTGACATCATTTTTGTATGCACCTTCGATGGCATAGTTCGTGCATGTACTGCAAAGTAAAACGATAATGTATGCATATTCCAGGATACCGCATGAAACAACTTAACTGTGCACAATTTTGAGACCAGGGAGCCTTTGTGTATATGATGTGTTTTTACAGGCTGGTGATGTAGTTATTATAAGTTGGGATGAGTATGTTTTGAATTAAGCCAGAGAGGCTAGCTGTTAAAGGCCAATGCGCCTATTTTTGTATATGTCTCATCATTAATATAAAATACATCACTGTGCGCAGACCGACCACGATAAAAGAGTATGGGGGAGTAAACTCCACTAGTTAGGGAAAGGGTGGGGGCTAAAAGTTAAGGAAAAGGGGCTAATCTAGGGAGATTAAGCCAAAAAGGAATATTATATAAATATTTCTTAAAGGATAAAGTATGGATAATTATTTTATCCTAAGTTCTAAAGATGGGGATAAGTGGGCCAAAGTAGCTCCCAACATGACAAGTGTCAAGTTAGGGACATGCATACATATTGTTTGGACTTAGTTAATTTTCGATCATTCCTTCCATGATTCAATGATACAGTCAATCATCCATGGACATTCACACAATAATTGAGCTATATTTTATCCCTTCATGTCACTGTACCTAAACCTATATCCATAACCATACCTGTTTGTGTAGCTAGTTAGCTTGGGAGCTGGACTGAAGAAGTGGGTTGTCAGGCCCATGGGAGATTGAAGAGGCAGGTTATCAGGCCCATGAGTAATTTCTCTCTGGGTGAGAGGATTGTTGGGAACTGGTTTCCTGAAGGTGCTAAACTGCAACTACAGGTCTCTGAGACTTCCTGTTCAGCCTATTGTTGAAGCCCGAAAAGGAAGTGGAGCAGCTAAAGGACTGTTGAATAGAGAAGGGGCACACTTCCTGGGGTGGGACAGGCATGTGGGGAATGAGGGAATGTAGGTTGTTAGTTTGAGTTGAAACCTCTGACAGAGTCTTTCCTGTTGTTTATGAGTCATTATCCTAGTTAGAAATCCATTTACTCAGGTGGATTTTAGTCCCAACTCATGAGTGACCACTGCTGAAAGTGACGAGCAGTGTGGTCTAAGGATGGGAGGTTCATCGAAGGTCTATACACAATTGGTGATATTCTTACCAAGATAAGTGTCAACTGTGTGATAAATTTACATGTTCCATTATTATTTATGTGGTTATTGTTATGGGTTTATCTTGTGCATGGCTTATAACTGTGTTTATATTTATGGGTATTGTGTGTATATGCTGCATGTATATGTTTATTGTTATTTCAATATGAATCCATAAATTTTCAGATGTATTTTTCTATTTATGTTATATATATATATTTCTTCAAGAGTTTTGTGTGTATATATTTTAATTGCATGCAGTGCGGAAAATTTACGTGGCATATCTCAATTGGAAGTTGGGTATGTTACAGTATGTTCCACAGAGATAATGAAAACGTTCTCTGGTGTAGAATTCCCCAGTGTGGATGGTAGGGGATGTTACAATATGGTATCAGAGCTTCAGTTTTCAAATCTAAGCTTGCATGGGCCAAGCAAGTTTGAGTTGAAGAGAAATGTAAAAGAGGATCTATTTCAAAATGGCCAAGTTTCAGTTTGTCGAGCGTCCATCGTAAAATGTAACAACAATTAGGCGGAATTGTGAAAAAACCCCAATTTCTATTGTTAAATTCATGAGAAAATGGAGAAATTCGGCCAAGTGGTGAGTTATTCTTGATTTAATATTTGTTCTAGCAAATTTAGACCTATAATGGATCTAATTTGAAGTTAAAGTGAATCCATGACAATTGGAGCGATATTAGTAATTAAAATTCTCAATTCATGAATTGAGTTTTGGGAAAAATTCATTCCAGAAATGTCAACCTGCAGTGATTTGTTGTTGCAGAGGTTGAACTGGTGTTATCGAACTGAAATTGAACAAATTTCATAGTTGTAGAATGTCTATGGTAGAAATTGGGAAAAAGTTAAGCAAAAGCCCCAATTTCTGCAACAAAATTTAGAAGGAATCGATGTGCATAAAAATGAATGTGCGCACTAAAAATGAATGATGCGCAGCGAAAAGCTTGTGATGAGTAAAATTTTTTGCAGTGTGGAAAATATTGGCGTTCTGGTGTCCATGCTAAATTTTGGCATCGCATGGAAAAATATTGGTGTGTTAATGTGTGCGCTAAATTTTGGCACTGCGCGGAAAAATGTTGGCATACAGGTGTACGTGTTAAATTTTGGGGCCATGTGGAAACAATTTGTTGTGCAAGTGCGTGCACTAAATTTTGGTACTACGTGGAAAAATGTTGGTGTGCGGGTGCGTGCACTAAATTTTGACATTGCATAGAAAAATGTTTGTGTGTGGGTGCGCATGCTAAATTTTGGCACCACGCAGAAAAACGTTGGTGTGCAGGTGCACGCACTAAATTTAGTATTGTGCAATGTGCATAGGCATAATAAGTTGTGCGCACTATGCACGCACATAATAATGGCATGTGTGGGATGTGCAGTATTGGCAGAGTGCAGAGAAACGTTTTTGGTGCACACGTAATGTGAGTATAAGTTGTTACGCGACAGTGTAGTAATTGGTGCGCGGTGGGGCATACTAAACTTTGGCATGGTACAACAGATAGAGTGTAAAGTGCGCACAATATCATCTTGTGATACAAAAATTGTGCGCAACAGGTAATAGTGCAAGAACCAAAACTGCGCGCAGTGGATATTAGAGCGTGACACAAAAATAGTGTGCACCAGTTATTGGTGTGACAGAGAAGTGATGCACAGTGGTTATAGGTTTGCGGAGCATGATTTACCTTGTGGTGTTGTTTCCCATGCTATATATTGGTGTACAGGTTGAAAATTTTCCATGCGAAGTCATTTGAAGGGTGAACAACAACGGAAAACCAACGAATTTCAGCGACATTTATACTATTTGAACGTCATCTTTTTGCAGCGCATCTTTGAGGTCGTTAAGATCATTTTTAACAACTCAAAAACCACAAGAACAAAGTGTACCAAGGGACACTCTATCTGTGTAGCTCAAATATAATATCTTGGAGAGATATTTCTAATGGTGCAATTTGTTCGTCAAATAGAGCTTTTATGAGAAAGTTACAGCACAAACAATGAAGGGTAAAGTTTAAGACCCAACTAACTTCAAAGAGCCATAACTTTCTTCTCCAGAATCAGATTGAGGAACAGGAGAAGTCAATGGAAAAATATTGAACCATAGATTACATTCCTATAGCCTAAATAAATTTATGGGCATGTTAAAAGTGTTTAATATGGAAAATAAGGTACCTGTAGCATTCCAAACCAAAAACATGAATTGGCCTAGAACTTCAGCAGGTCGTAACTAGCAGTCTAGAACCCAGAAAAAGGTGAAACTTGGACAGAGTGTCCATAATATGTATATGAAGAAACCCAATTGATATCCTATGAAAAATCCAATGGAGTAGGTGCAAAATTGCATAATTACAGCACAGAGTTGCGCCAAGTTGAAGAGTAAACAAGAAAATTAATGGGCAATTTGCAAATAACCATAGCTTTATGCTCGAGATTTGGAATTGAGCATGGGAGCAGGTGTTGGAAATGTATTGGACTGTAGAATGTAAATATTGACACATAAAATTTATTTGGGCATTCAATTTTCTAGGAAATCATAAGAAATAAATTTGATATATTATTGAACTAGAATGGTTCATATTTTCATGATGAATATGAAAGAAGGGTTTTATAACTGTTGAATTATGTTTCTTTAACGTATTTGAGTGGACTGTCATTATTTATCAGTGAAACAATACAGTATGATGATCCCAGGACATTGGAAGAGACCATAAGGCGAGCTAAATGCCTATATGATCAGCAGAAAGCAAGGCCAACTTTCTAAAAATCTTGGGAAGACAAAAATAAATTCAATATGGATCAAAGGAATAAGGGAACTGAGCCACCATTCTTCAGAAATAATACTCGGGGACAACCAACTTCTAGAGAACCTAGAAGAATTGAGACATGGCATCAAAAGACAAGGAATCCACCTATTCAATGTTGGGGTTGTAAAGGGGATCATATGTTCAGATATTGTCCTCACAGAGGTGAAAAAGTGAGGATTGTTCATAGAGTACAGCAAGCTGAAACAATGGAGGGCATGGGTATAAATGTACCAAGGATCTATGCAACCCTGGACAACAAGAAAACAAAGTATCAATCACATATGATTGAAGTGGAAGATAAGGTGCCAAATTTGGAAGATCATGTAGTCCTAAAATATTTTGAGGATGTGTTTAAGGAGAAACTAGAACTACCCCCAAAGAGAGATTGATTTGTCTATAAATTTAATGCTTGGAGTAGCTCCAGTGTCAAAGACAACTTACATACTGAGTACACCGGAGCTGAAGAAGTTGCAAATGCAGCTTGAAGAACTTCTAAGGAAGGGGTATATATGCCCATGTGTGTGACCATTGGGTGCCCCAGTCTTGTTCGTGAAGAAGAAAGATGGAACATTAAGATTATGCATTGATTTAAGACGGTTGAATAAAGTGACTGTAAAGAACAAGTATCCTTTGCCAAGGATTGATGGTGTCTTTGATCAATTGAAGGATGCAAAGATATTTTTATAGATAGTTCTTAGGTCAGGATACCATAAGGTAAGGATTAAAGATGAAGATATCAACAATATCATCTTCAAGACAAGGTATGGTCATTATGAATTCACAGTGCTACCATTTGGGTTGTCAAATGAGCCAATTGTATTCATGTGCTTAATGAATGGTGTTTTCCGAGAATATTTAGATAATTTTCTCATTGTTATTTTTGGATGACATCCTTGTATATTCCAATTCAAAGGAAGAGCATGAGCATCATTTGAGGATGGTGTTGAAAATATTAAGGAAGCATCAATTGTATGCCAAATTGAGCAAGCGCTCATTTTATGAAAATCAAATTCATTATTTGGGACATATCATTTCAGAGGATGGGATAGCAGTAGATCCTGAGAAGATAGAATCCATTAGAGAATGGTCGGCACCAAAGAATGTGACAGAGGTTAGATCATTCATGGGCCTTGGAGGATACTATAGGAGATTTATTGAAGGATTCTCCAAGATTGCATACCAAGTCACTTCCTTACAAAAGAAGGGTGTGAATTTTCAGTAGACATTGGATTGTGAAAAGAGTTTCCAACACTAGAAACAATTATTAACAAGTGCTCCAATACTAAGGATTGTAGACCCAAATGAAGACTGCATTGTATGCACAGATGCATGTAAGGAAGGACTTGGTGGAGTCTTCAGTCAAAATGGGTTTGTTATATGTTATGAATCAAGGAAGTTGAAGGAGCATGAAAGACACTATGTCACTCATGATTTGGAGTTGGCATCCATAGTGCATGCCTTGAGGAAATGCAGACACTACCTCATGGGGAAAAGGTTTGAGCTGAGGATAGACCATAACGGTCTGAAATATTTATTTGATCAACCAAATCTAAATGCTAGGCAAAGCAGATGGTTAGAATTTCTAAGTGAATATGACTTCGATATAAATCATATCAAGGAGAAAGAGAACAAAGTGGTTGATGCACTTAGCAGAAGAGTGCGTGAATTGTATTCTTCAACCATTAGCATGTACCAATCAAATTTGAAATATACAGAATTAGTGGAAAAATTACAGCAAGGTAATTTACAATAGAAAATTGAAGAATACAAGCTAGATAATGATGAAATTCTCATGTACAGAGGAAGAATTTATGTACCAAATTCCTAGGAATTGAAAAATATGATATTGAGGGAAATGCATACTGTACCTTATGATGGACACCTAGGTTATCATAAAACTATTGCAGTTGCCAAGAGACAATATTATTGGTCAGGCACGGAGAAAGAAGTTGCATATTTTATTTCCAAATGTTTGGAATGTCAAAAGGTACAAGTTGAGAATAGACACCCAACTGGTTTTCTATATCCATTACCCATTCCTAAGTGGAAATGGGAAGTTGTAACAATGTATTTCATCACCAAACTTCCCTTAACAAACAAGCAACATGATTCTATCATGGTAGTGGTGGATAATCTTACTAAAGTTACCCATTTTATTCCAGTTAAGCTCACTCACAGGGAAGCCAAAACTGTTGATGTTTATATGAGAGAAATTCTTTGATTACATGGCACACACAAGACAATTGTGTTTTTGAAAGATCCAAAATTTACCTCAAATTTTTGGAAAGGATTATTTAATGGATTTGCAACAAATTTGAATTTTAGTACAACTTATCATCCAGAATTAGATGGACAAACACAGAGGGTGAATCAAGTGATTGAGGATTTGTTGAGGATGTATGTGATGGATAAACCATAAAAATGGGTAGACTACCTACACTTAGTATGTTAAGAACCAAATATCAATATAGAATTGAAAAACCTCAGAATAAGTACTCAACACCTTGAAAAAGAGAGAATTTCAGATAATAAGCCTCTTCGAGGGGGCAACCTCCTTTTACCCCACACAAATGTTCAAGTACAAGATGATTCCAAATGAAAATATCTCCTTGGTAGATATAGGATACTAGGAGGTATAATTACAACTAATGGAATAAAGTCAACATAAATAAAATAACATTACTATTGTAATATGCCCCAATTAAGGGGTAATGAGACAATATTAGGGCTTAACATGCCCCTCCCCTTGAGACAAGTGTTGTCTGCAATGCTTGAGTAACTCTGGATGCTTTTGTATAAAAGACTCATCTTCCTAGGTGGAATCTTTAGTCGGTAGTTTCCTCCATTTAATGAGATACTCTAAAATGGATCTAGTCCTTAGCTGGCGAATTCTTGTGTCAGTGATGGCTTCAAGATCCAATATGATTTTTCCTTCCTCGTCAAGTTGTGGAAATATATTTTGAACTGGGATCTTGTCGCCTATAACCTTCTTTAAGCATGAAACATGGAAAACTAAGTGTACTCGTGAAGATGCAAGCAACTCCAATTTGTATGCCATAGTACCAATCTTTTGCAACACCTTATAAGGTCCATAGTATTTTGGTGATAATTTATTATCTTTCTTGGCTTGCTTGAGGGACATATGTATGGTTGTAGTCTTAAAAACACCCAATCCCCTACTTCAAAACTTCTTTCACTACGATATTGATCTACTTGTTGTTTCATGCGATTATGTGCCATGGTCAGGTTGTCCTTTCAGATTTGGAGAACTTGTTGTTGATGCTCGATGTGATCTTCCACTGCTTGAACCTTAGATTTTTCTTTTAGAGAAGAAGTGAAGTAAGGAGGGTGGTATCCATAGATTTCCATAAATGGTGTCATTTTTGTTGCAGTATGAAAGGAAGTGTTATACCACCATTCTTCCAAGGGTAAGCATTTGAACCATTGTGTTTGTTTATCAGATACAAAGAAACGAAGGTAGCCTTCCAGACATTTGTTCACTATCTAGGTTTCTCCATTAGATTGAGGATGATAGGATGAGCTATTATCCAATTGAGTACCCAAACAAGAAAATAATTCTATCCAAAAATGTCCAGTGAAGATGGGAAATCTGTCACTTACAATAATCTTTGGGCTGCCATGTAGATTTTGAATTGTCTCCATGAATGCGGTGGCAACTGTACTAGCTTTGAAGGGATGAGAGAGTGCATAAAAGTGTGTGTACTTGGTCAGTCTATCGACAATCACCATGATGACACTCGTTCCTTTAGACTTCGGTAACCCTGTAATGAAATCCATGGAAACCTCCTCCCAGCGCTGACTTGGGATGGCTAATGGTTGTAAAAGACCCAGGGTATTAATTGTTTCCACCTTATTTT
>JASDQU010252394.1:0-16328 GCA_032191745.1 Picea mariana
GTCGCACCCTTCATTTGATCGAACAGATCATCAATTCTTGGTAAGGGATACTGATTCTTGATCGTAGCCTTGTTCAGTTGACGGTAGTCAATGCAAAGCCTCCATGATCCATCCTTCTTTCGTATGAAAATAACCGGTGCACCCCACAGTGACACACTAGGATGTATCAGTCCCAGGTCCAACAACTCCTTCAATTGCATTTTCAACTCTTGCAACTCCGGGGTTGACATCCGATAAGGCGTTCTTGTTATCGGTTCGGTCCCAAGTTTCAGGTCTATGGTAAACTCCAGTTCCTTTTCCGGTGGAATCCCAGGTAACTCCTCTGGAAATACGTCCACAAACTCCTTCACCACTGGAAGGTGTTCTAGACCTTCCGTTACTCCCTTTTCGTTTAGCGCGAGGATCGCATAAAGATTTCACCCCTTCCGCATACTCTTTCATAACTGTAAGGAAGAGATGAACCTCATGGATACTCCCTGGTTTCGTCCTACAATCACACGTCTCTGTCCTTCATCATCGACCAAGCTCAACCATTTCATCTTACAGTTGAGTATCGCCTCATGCGATTCCAACCAATCCATACCAATCACAACATCATAAGATCCTAATATCATGATGTACAAGTTGACCCTCGTGACAAACTCTCCCAGGTTAAGGGCATAGCCCGTAACCTTTACTCCAACCTTTTGTTTGGCTCCTAAAGCCATCTATACGAAGCTAAACTCATCCTGTTCGACTGCCTTTACCTTAATCCTTTTTAGCGCTGCACAAGAAATGAAACTCTTAGTAGCACCAGGGTCTATCAAAATACTAAGGGTCTGGTGAGCGACAAAACTTGTCGTCTCGAGCACAGTCAACTAATGCTCTGCCTAGCGGTTATTCACCACTGCATGAATCCGATGGGACTTGCCCATATCTCCCATTGTAGTGGGTCCAGCTGATCCGGATGCCCTGGTCCTCTCCACAAGACAGTCGCGCTGGTAGTGTGGCTCCCCACACATCCAACACCCCTTCTTCATCCCAGTAGTCCTGGTACCCGAAGTAGAAGATGACGGCCCACCAGCTTGGAACCCAGGTCTGTTCTGCTGAACAGGCCTAAACTGTTGCTGCTGCGGGTGACGTTGCTGCTGCGGGTGATGCTGTTGTTGGTACTGTGGTCCTCGATAAGGTGTCCGCTACTGAGGCGACGGTCATCAGGGTGTAGTGAAAGTGGATCCTCTCTAGAAGCCATGATGTCCTGTCGTATGTCTCGTGGGTGTTTGATGTTGCGGTGTACCATATGAACCCTGCCTTACTGGTCTCGCTGGAGTCCTGGTCTGACCCCCATTGATGAGCTCCTCCTCTTCTATGAGGGCCTTTTGTATAGCGTCGTGCAAGGTTTGAGGCATCAATATCCTAACCTTTGCATGCAGGCTGTTGTTAAGGCCAAACATGAACCTGTTGACCTTGAGCTTCTCAGTGTTAAGGGGTGGAGCATATCGGAGCAGCTCCATAAAATGTGCCTCGTACTCAAGCACCATACGACCTCCCTGTCGTAATGCGTTGAACTCATTAAGCTGATGCTCAATGAATTCCTCTAAAATGTAACTCTCTTGGAACTGTTTCTTGAACAGTTCCCATGACACGCCTTCAACGGCCATGTTCAGCTATGGCAGGAGCATCATCCACCATAGAATAGCACTCCCCTTCAGTTGAAAGACCACCATGCGGACCTTCATGTTGGAGGCATAATCGCAAAGTGCGAAGAACATCACCATATTATCCAACCATGCCTCAGCGGCGGCGCCATCCGGGGCACCAAAGAACTCGGGAAATTTAACCTTCTCGAGTTCACTATGAATTCTACCTGTAACGGCCTGTGCACACGGTGGAACCTCAGCGGGTGCCAGCGCCCTGGCCTCGTCTCTGTCCAATCGGCTGATCAGTGCCTCAGACATGAGCTGAAAGGACCTCATCATCTCGACCACATCTCCAACTGCTATCTGCTCCTGTCCGAGAACCTTCTCTCCTCCCTAGGGGTTAGACCCCTCAGGCATGGATGCTACTGGAGGCGTTAGGCCTCCTCCCCTAGCACCCCATCGTCTGTCTTTGAGGCGTCCTCTAACCATGATTACCTGGACGCACACAATCAACTCAATTAGCAACAATATACTCAATCAAATCATGCCATGGAAGCCGTAGAAAATCCCAAGTCGTGGGTCGAACCGGTTTTGATACCATATGTAACAAACCTTCTGGTTACAACAACAACTCTGATAACAGGTGCAAATTTTATTTTTTTTGTTCAAGGTGTGTGCACGCGTGTAAAAAGGAAACATTCATACTTGACTCTACGTCGCCACCCGACGACTAACAAGACGCAAGCAAGATGAACACAACAAGAAGACATACGATGTACAATAGGCAACTGCAAGCATTAATGATGATCACTCAGAATAAGTCAGACTGACTACCCATCCATCCTACCCTGCAATGGTTAGGACCTCCAAGACACAGAAGCAACGCTCAAGCCCAGGTTCCCATCGATTTTAACCATTTAAGGTCTCAGGGCTGGCGACTTTTTTGAGGAACATGGAGGTGTCTACTTCCCACCCGACACAAGCAGACCAAGCACAACGCTAAATCAAAACCACAAAGACAATCGCTATGCAATCCTATCCAACATGCATCACAAGAATTCCACGATGAAATGACATAAGTGCGAGCAAAAGGAAAACAACTTTATTTCAAAACAAGATGCATAGGTAGCCTTCTATTGAACTTCAAGGCACCATTTGTATCAACAACATATAGATTCATTTAAGCCATTCGGAATTTCACTAAGGATGAACATAAGTGACATTACTAGTAGGCCAACTAAAACATCGATCACCAATCACATTACTCCTTGTATACTACCAATGCGATGAGATTTCAGTAACTTTACCATAAAATAAATCATCATTACATTTATATTTCCATAACCTTGCCGATGAATTAATAATCAAAAGAAATCATTATCATAGAATTCGTTTACATATTGCTTAACCATTTCATGACATTAATTACAACAAATTTAGTGACAGTACCGTCAGATAACCATATCTTTCTAGATTAAGATAAAAACATCACATTAATAGTTCCATAATCATTAGCATAAACATTTAAACGTTCATTACACTATCATTACCTCAAACGAATACGTTAACATTTCCTTGACCATAAGCATTAACATTAGGCATTACATCGCATTAATAACTACCCAACACCATAACAACCTTAGCATTAACTTGGCCATAAGCATTAACATTAAGTATTACTTTTCATGGATCATTTCCCCAATACAATAAAAGTATTATCATCATTTCATAAATTCACTGTTTTAGCATGGTGCACAGTTTATAGTGCATAATGGCTTCAAGGCATAATCGAATTTAGTCTTTAAAACAAGTTCAAATGCGCCAATTTTAAATTAAAAAAAAATCCTCAGCACACTATCTAAATCAATTAGCCTTAAATTGTTATTATCATTATAGGTGGTTTGTTCCATGCTCGCAATCTAATAATAGTATCTTTTCTCCAGCTGCACGTACTTCAATTTCAACTTTCCTTTTATCTCTGATTGGATAATAAAATAAAATAAAAATAAAACATTTACTTAACAACTAATCTTCTATATTCAGAGGTTGAAAATAGTGTGGACATTAAAGGTCTAGTAAAAATTTATGACAGCAGTGCAGTCAATAAAAAGTAAATGACGGTGGAAAAATAAAATAAATGGTAATAAAGACAGTAATTGGGGATTAGTTGGGGGCATCTGCAATCACGAGCGAAAGGAAACCTCATCTATTCCAACAATAACTTCTACCCAATGAATCTAGAATGGATTCAACAACTCTCAAGGGCATTTAGGTCATGCAACTCGGAAGGGTATTTAAATCTACCTGGCACGAGCTTCCCTCTGATTTAGAAAACCGACCACCTAACAAAACATTAAATGATCAGTTCGTTTATCCTAAGGGGACTCTCATATTCTCATTAGCAAGGGTATTGTAGAACCAGAAGGGTGATTTATTCAACGTAGAGCGAACCACATTCAAGCGTAATCATGGATCTCACGTATTAAGTTTATTGTAAATAACAGAGAATTAAGCCAAGAGATGGGGCACCACCACCGAGGTTTGATATATTTTAATTGAGATCAATTAACGCTATCTGTGGGTAACTACGAAAAATAATTTATGTAAAGTGATGATCGTCAAAAATAATAAATAAAAAAAAAACGAAACCGTGTTGTCTCTTTTTCGTTTTGCTGGGCACCAAAAAAAACTAAACAATTAAGCTAGGGATTTTTGCTGACCCCCAGTTAAGAAAAATAGTGTTGGGATGGGCGGTCTACGTAGGCAACTGTCATCCACACGATCGCACAGTGACAAATCCACACCCCAACCACAGTGGATCCACTCCGAAGGCACACGGCTCTACCCACTAAACTGTTTATGCACAAGCATTTGAGTAATCGTGGCGGCTATAGAGAAATATATCACAGTTAAGACCAACCTATACTGTCAGTCTAGTGGAAGATGGAAGAAATGACAGAGCAGATTTAAAGCAACACACTCTGGAAATGCAGATATAGGTCTGTTGAACCCATGAAGGGGAACGTTGAGTGTTAACAATGAGCTTATAGAGTTTAAATATCCCACTAGCTACAGTGCTGGGGTTATCCTTCAATACCTGCTTCGAGGTAGAGATTTCCTTAACTAACACGCTCTGGCGGATTAGATCGAGGGGCATGTAGCTGGTCAAGCACCGATGATCGAGTTATGGGCCCAGGTTAAATGAAGAGGGTTGCAGTGCAAAAATATGAGACAGTCCAGATGTCTGTTGGGTGACCAATGCCCGAACAAGCTTCAAACCAGTCTTACAATCACACACAAGAAGGATTTCGCCAGAGCGAATCACCCTTGCCCCCTTCACTGAATGAATCAACATTGTCCCCGAACTGGTTAAGTATCGGAAGAAAAAGGGGTCTAAGCCTAACACAGAACTAAGTCTATGATACATCCATACAGAAGGAGATTAAATTTTTCTTTTATTATTAAACAAGGATGGAAATAAATGGCTATATTAGTACTGCACAAATCCCCATTTTAACGCATCCAAGAGTATATGACAATGCATTACCACTATATCAGTTATTTTGAAGGATGGTAAAAAATTGTACTACAGTGATTTAAACGCTAAAACCACATCTGGGAAATACAACGCAAGAATAAAGCAGGAACTCAAAGATCCCAACCAAGGAATAGTAAACCCCAATCCAAAACACAATCAATAGTAGTTTTAGGCAATCAATCGAATGGCCAAAAACTCAGGGAAGAATTCATCCATTAAATCATTTTACAGTTCCCAACATAATTTCCCAACATAATTTCTAATGCATTATTCTCAATAAAATAAACGAGCGTACCTTTGCCTTGTTGCCTGCCTTACGCGCTCCTTGTCGCTTCTGCTCTGCGTCGCTCCTACTTGCCGACCGTATAGACTACACCGGTACCTCCCAGCCAATCACTAGGGGTACTCTGCTTCCCCCTTAGCCCCCCGAACCGCAAAGGGGCCACACAAGATCTAGATGGTAAGTCTAGCTTCCCAGCTCGCCTCCAAGGCCGAGCTACCACTCCAATCCAAGCTGGGAAAATCCCAACTCCTCACAAGCAATCAGTCAAGTCACAAACTAGCAGCGTAACGTTACGCTAACTTCCCATCCCCTTCTTCCTCATATTCCCTTTCTTTTATAGAGTTTTCAGACCCACCCTTTCCCTAAATCACATTTGATTTAAGTTTTAATGAAAACCCTCTAAAAATTCTCTGTCTTACAAGTGTCACTCATCCCCCACGTTTCTCCAAAATTATTTTCTTTAAATTTACTAAAAGGCTTATTTCCCTATTTTTATTATTCCCTTTCTTTCCTTTTTTTTTTTTTAAACCAAAAAGGTAAATGCGTTAATTAATCTTTTCATTTTATTTTTAAATTCATAACTTTTTATACTCCCACACGTTAAATAATTTTATTTCTTCTTTAAAATTTTAAAACCACGGATTTCAATTCATTTATCCCTCTCTTCACTTTAACCCCCTAAATTTTAGAAGACTCAAACCATTACTTAAGTGGGTTTTAGGTTACATCCTTTTTTTTATTTTTTATAGGGTCCCCCTTTTTTTTAAGGTTAATCAAAATTTTATCTTAGAGAAGTTTTTTTTTTTTTTAGACTTAGGTTTATATTTTGAACTGGGCGACAATTTTTTAGGGGAGTCATTTTAAGAATTTCTTAAGGCGTTAATTTCTTAGGGCCATCTAGGTTTGTTTCTTTCTCAACATCAATGCGTTGTGCCCTTCAGGACGCACCATGTGCTCCAGGGGTGCCACTCGCCTCGTTCATTTATTTTGCATGACGTGCCCTTCAAAATGCACCATGTGCTCCAAGGGTGCCACTCACCAACTTGTGTTTCTCTTGCGCGACGTGCCCTTCAGGATGCACCACGTGCTCCAAGGGTTCCACTCACCAACTTGACTGATTGGTAGACATCTATAACCACTGGAGTCAACACTCCACTAGATGAACTTGTGGAAGACTAAGGGCTCTAAGGAATAAGTCCCCTCCCTTATTGTGTGCCCTTTAGAATCATTGTGAGAGACTTTCGTAGTCTTCCCTCACGACATCGCGGATCCTCTCGAACTAGGTAATCGTTAACCTATAGTTCGAGCCACGGCGGGAGTGCTAGTAGGTTGTGGCAGGGCTGCTTCCCACACCTCTCCCTCAACCTCTATGGAAATTGTGTGTCTTTGCTCCATATGTGAGTCTAGTCGGCAAGCTATCATCAGCCTGCATCATTGACAATCATGTCAAAACATGTCAACATCAAATCATCAAATCAATGAAATATCACAGCAAATAAATCAACCCAAATAGCACACTCCCTGACTCAATCCCGATTCCAAGGGGTTCCACCAATGCCTCTGCATCCTCAAGGTCCAAAACCCTGCACACTTAATAAAACTGAGTCGATAGCACCTGTCTACATCAAATAGTAAAACATCATGTCATCTATCATAACGCATCATAATCAAGTATAAATGTTTTAACATCAGAAAAGTCTAGATCACTTGCGAGCAAGTGTCCTCAAATAATATTTTTTCTCAGTGCGCCAGAGCGGGATGTTACAATATCTTATACAAATTTTACAAGGAAATTGTACCAGGACTAGACACGGGAAACAATGACCTATGAATGGGGCCTTAATGACATGGGAGGGTTTCTGGACTCAAATTTGACTCGCACACCCACTTTCTTCCATCATCAATTCATCATATAAAACAAAAACTCTAATCTTGTGGAGTATTTGATTTGTTCTCAGTGAATGGATGCTCATTAGGTGAGCTGAAGTCCTTGCTTACAACAGTCATTTCGTGCCTACCTATCATGGGTTGGTATAGTTAACACCTCTGTTTTCCATTTGGTGCCCATGCTGACCCTTTCTTTTATTCCCAAGAGCCCCATTATCCCCTCCATGAATTTCAATTCAAAATACATGGAACCCACTTCTAGGTTAGTACTTAACCCACTTCTAGGTAATAATGTAGTGTGTTCAAAGTAATATTGGTGGATTAGTGGTTAGTGGCAATAGTGCCTTAGGGGTTAACATGATTTTTTTGGTCATAATGTGTGAGGGAGTGATTGGGTGAGGGGAGACCATTTAATTCAAGGTTCATGGAGATTGGGGGTTATATTAGAAAACCACCTATGTCCCATAGATATCACAGGTATATGTCATTTCTGTGACATTTTTAATCATCAAATTAAAACCTATTGATATCTAATTCTAATTGTCACATACCTAATTCTAATCCTTCTCTAATATCCATATGTTTTAAATATATTAAAAATATCCTCTGACCCCTGTATACTAGGAAATATATTGTTTCATGTTTTTAGAATTTTAAACCCCCCAATATGGACTCACATAGTATAGTATTGCCTAACTAGTGAAACCCCGTAAGAGGTTTACCTTCAGGTCATTATTTGAAATTTGGATGGACATTCTATAGATTATTGTTCCATTCTATTCCACTCTCCATTTGTAAAATGGTATATCTTTAGGGGAAGAATAAGTAAGGGTCAACTGCCCCTTTTGCATTCATAATTTTAGTTCATCCTTGTCATTGTTTAACCTAGTTTAGAAGGGTCAAAGGGTCATTTGATCCTTCATCATACAATTTTTTCAGTGAATCATTTTTTAAATTCATGGAAGAGGATTGCACTAGGGGAATAATATGGAAAGGTCGATCTACCCTTCTATAGATAAGTGTTCCCTTCTAGTTAACTGTCCATTTCCTGGATTGGTATTTCTTTAGGGGAGGAATAAAAAAGGATTAGGAACTCCTTTTGCATTCATATTTTAAATTAATCCTTATTGTTATTTGAGCTAGTTTGGAAGAATAGGTCAACCATTCTTTATATAAATTTTCAACGAATCATTTCAAAATTAATAGAAGAGGTATTTGTTGGGGGAATAATGTGGAAGGGTAGACAAACCATTTTATAGAGAATTGTTCCATTTCAGTCAACTCTTAGTATTCTAGAATAGTACATCTTTAGGTGAAGAATAAGGAAGGAATGACCACCACTTATGCATTTAGATTTTTAATTAATTAGTTTTGTTATATCTCCTAATCTAGAAGAGTCATCTGACACTTTCTTGTATAACTTCTCAGTGAAGCCTTTTCAAACTCAAAGAAGAGATTTGCATTGGGAGCATAATGAATTGTTCCATTTCAAGCAAATCTTTGTCTCATAGAATGGTATATCACTAGGTCATGAACAAGGAAGGGTTTATCACAACTTATCGATTCATATTTCCAATTAATCTTTTTTGTTATTTTTCCTACTATGTAAGGGTTGATCGAACCTTCCTTGTATAAATTTTCAATGAAGCCTTTCAAACGCATGAAAGAGGCTTTCACTAGGGCATAATGTGGAAGTGTCACCTTGTACCTTGTACTGCATTGTACCTCTCAATTATCCAAACACTCAACCATTTGTATCCATGAGGGTTGCTCCTTGAGAATTGTTAGGAAGGAGTCATCTAGTAAATTTCCACTAACCAACTTCCCTATCCTTGGTTCTAAGAGGTGAGTCCCATGAAGTAGTTGATGTTTGAATTTACAACAAAGTAGATAGAAAAGGCCCTCTATAGCCAAAACATATAGGGATGACACCAGAGGGAATCCCTATCTAATTTATTGAAATAGTCCCATTTGTTCATATTTTCTTTTATTAATGAAGAAACAAACCAATGAATTAGTAAAGTAGGTTTCCACACTAATTTTGAATCTGATACTAAGTCCTTTGACTTTGAGTTTCATTTTGATAAGGAACAATTTCTGTAAACAATTAGGGAGATTAAAATCCTTTCTGTAGTAGGTGTTTGGAAAGTCCTACTCCTTCTCTTTATTCTCTTTTCTCGGTGGGCCCCCAATGATTTAGATGGAAGAGTTTGGAAGAGTTATAATCTAGGCCTATTTGAGTGCTTTTTAGTTTATCTTTTGTTTAAAGTTATAGTCTAGATCTATATATAATACATAATATATTATATATATAATATAAAAAAACAAAAAACAAAAACGAAAATCCAAACAACATAAAATAAAAATGAAAATAAAACAGAGTATACAAACAAAACAAAACATATGATTTCAAAACAGAGCCACTATACACTCGCACACAGAGTCATACACCACCACAATCATTTGCTAGGGAACGTTCATACGCCACCACAGTCCCACTATACACTCGTGCAGAGTTGCAAGAAACCACCACCATAGTCATTTGCTAGGGCATGTTCATACACCACCACAGTCCCACTATACAGTCGGGCTTAGAGCTACAAGAAACAACCACCACTATACACTCACACACATAGGAGGAGGCTAGGGCATGGGAGGAGGCTATGGAAGGGGGAGAAGGAGGAGAAGGAGGGAGAGACACATGGGAGGAGGTCACGTGGGAGGAGGCTAGGGCAGATGAATTTGTAGAGGAGGGCACATGGATTTGCAGAGGAGGAGGACACACGGTTTTTCACCGGAGGAAATGGTTTGACTTATTTATCCTATCTCTTGACTATGCATGCTAATTGTTAGATGAAATACTTAATAGAATGTTTGATGAAATGATTGATAGAATGCTTCATGAAATGCTAATTCATCCTTTTAAAATGCTCCAATCGTACCCTTAGCACTAGGCTCGCCATTGGTTTAAACCTCCTAGGTCGCTTCACAAACCCTTAACTATAGAACCTTTTCCATATTCCTCCCCTCTTCATCCATTGGATCTCTCCTTTGTCAAAAATTTTCATTAGATATCCTTCCATCATGTAAAGTCTCCTTTCTACACCATACATTTCTATAGAAAGGGTTTGTACATTTTTTGATCATGTGTCCATAATAATAACATTAGACACAATGAAATGGGATTTTTCAATGGTCCAAAAGTTGGGAAAAACTCTTGTCTCCCACCAAAATATCCACAACATCTGCCATGTCCTTGGCCATCTCTACTTGAACCAAAACACAAGTGACCATCCAATAAGATTTAGTGAATAAGGAGAGATCCTAGAACTCTTCCAATAGAATCACCTGAAGCTTTAATTTCCTTCTTCAACGAGAACTCAATAGGCAGTCCCAACAATTTGACCTATATTGGATCTTTTCTATAGGGAATTTATCTAGGATCAAAATAAATAGACCGAGAAATCAAAGACAATTATTCCATTTCATAAAACCATTGGCCCTTTGATATATTTAATGCATCCTCTTCACTTATAAAAATTAACCCAATCTGACCCTTAGAAAGAATGTGAAAAATGGGATCCCATTCTTTTTGTATCCAAACATCTAAGCTCAAACCATTGAACCTTCTTCTCTAAAACCTCATAATCAAGGCCTTCCCCATATAGTCCATGACATGATCAACCCTTATGTCTTCTATTAGGGTCATCTTGATTGAAGTTCTTCTCTTCTTGACTACTGTATTTTTCATTTTAGATTTTATCCCTCGATAAAATATGATAACCCTTTCTCTTTTGTGACCCTTTCACATGCTTCTAAATATATCCCATTTCCCACAAAATCAGAACAGCAAAAATGATCAAGAGTGTTCTTAGTTCCTTTTAAGCCTGAGATAAGGATAATGTCCTTTTTCCCTTGATAAATTTTACCACTCACTTCCAATGGAACTAGAAAGGAACTAAATATCCATCCATCAAAGAACTGAAATTTCGCTACATATTCAAAAACCTTAAACTAATATGTCTAGAGGGTAAATCTTGAGGTGGCCAAAGAGCCTTTGTTAAATCCATATATGAAATAAAACCATAATCATATGATGATATCAACATCTTCCGTATATATCTTTTCACCTTATGATCATCTTTTCCAAAGGAATGCATTGTAATCCAATCACCTTTTTGTTGTATAGTACAATAATGAAACTCAATTCATTATTCCTGCCATGACATAAGCATTATTTTTTATGAAAATAATCTATATGATGAAACCTTATGATAAGAAAAATATTATAAAATTATAAAAAATCAAAGAGATAAAGGTTTTAACAAAATTAACATATAAATAATTTTTTCCAATCCTATTACATCCTTTAATTGCCTCTACTTGCATTCTTAGTTTTCTTATATCTAAACCTAGCTTCATCATCAGATTTTTTATGAGCCCTATTCACTTCTTTGTTAGGGTTTTGCTGCCTCCTTTTTCACAATTGCACATTCTTGTCTTAGTTCTGGTTTTSATTTTCTYTGTAGAGTATTAGTTGTGATAAACTAGAGAATTATTGCCTTGATATCTYTAGGTGCTCTAAATGATCCTAGGATAKCCACTTTGTTAGCAATAGATCTTGATCTTTGTTAGAAAGCAATTGCAATATAGTCATACTTTGGACATTGCTCAATCTTTGTGGAGACTCAAATATCATATTGACWTCCTCCTCCTCTATAGTGACAACATTTTCTCCATTCGAAGTTACTGACAAAGGTAAATCAATTCCATGTAAATAAACCCTTCTTTTTTKGGGGAAACCCTCAAGTACCATTAMGTTTACTCCTAGTTAAATGTCATTTCATTCTTCTCCACTCTCTAATAATTTCTCATTTTTCATCCTTCATTCATTGTGGATAAGGTATTGTTGGCAGCCAATTCACATTTTTCTACTGTCCCTATAAGCTGTCTACAAACGTGTTTTGCAAACCTTGATTTTCGTCGTAATCCTTGAATAAAATGACACTATTATTTTTTCACTATTTGCACACTTACCTTTGTTCTTTTTTTCACGACTCAAGCGTGAAAACTTGGTTTTCGAAGTCACATTAAAATCATCACTGAATTGTTGTAATCATTCTTGTCGATATGTCCATTGCATTTCCAATTTACTTATCGTTATACAGTTGACAAGACTCCAAGATCCTTATTCATTTGGCATTTTTATTTGTTAATATGACTTCGTTTTACAAGACTATAATGATATTCTTTTGATCACGTTTGTGATGCATTGGTGATTTGATTTATATGTTCTTTGATCATTGATTTCATGAAAAAACATTGGTGTTATGGTTAGACCCTTGGTATAAATCTTTTCATACAACACATATTTTCATATGATTGGACCATTGGTGTGATTTCGAATTATTGCTTTGGTTTTAAAGCTATGATAAAACTTTACTCATGCAAATGTTTGGTCAATTTGCCATAGGTTTCATTGATTAATTGAATGGCATAGCTTTTAACCTATACAATAGTGGGTTGAATAGTTATTTGTTCCGACAATTGTACTATGGGATATGACTGTTGTGCATGGGTTGAACTAGCTCCACCACCTTCACATGTTCTATCATTAATATTTTCCCCCTATCCCGGTTCACCTTTGCTAGTTTTTGGGTAATCCTGTGAGCGTTCTGCCCCTGCAAATGCTGTGTTCAAACCCTGGCCCATTCACCTCACTCACCGTGTGCTCCTATATATGGCATCGGTGGTGCGTATAGAGTTGAATGGTAACCAAGCTTTGTTACTGTTCGATAATGCTCGAAAGGATTTAGAAGATAGTGGTTGGCTCACATTTATACAGAGGTTCAAGGGTTTCAACCTTACGGTTTCCCAACAATTCACCCTCACCTTTGATGGGTGCAGGGCTAAAGTAGGTGACACACAGCTTGAACTCAATGAAGAATTCATAAGCTCTGCTACAGGACTGGTAGCTACAGGCCAGTGATGGTTTAAAAACTCAAAAGTTGATGAGGTGTCATGGCCATTACTATTTGTATCAAGGAAGGTTGTCTCCTGTGATAAAGGTATGCCTATTTCCACCCTTAAACCCAGGTGGCACGATCTTTTGGTGATTATGAAACAATTTGTGACCTGTGAAGGTCAGTATGGCTTGGTTTTTCTGTATCACCTCCAGTTATTGATGAATTTCATCGGCTATCCTTTGAAAATGCCGCATTACTTCTTGCGTAGTCTTTACAATATGTCTAAGAGGTTCAAACAAGAGAAGGCTGATAGAAGCTTGTTTCATCACGACTTGATTAGACTCATCGTTGTCCACCATTTAAACCTTCATGGCGATAATTGGCAAGCCTTTCTATCCAGAAATGGCTTTGCTAATCCAGAGTCTGACCAAATCGACAAGGCTGTGGTTAGTGAGACTATGGTCGGGCCACCCGTGCCTTTTCATATCCTTCTACCTCTTGCCAAACCCTCGGTTTTCCTTGACATTGACCTACCCGAGATCATAACAGACAAGGCTGAGGCTGTCAAGAAACCTGTGAGTAAGAAAGTCAAGGGTAATCCTACCGTCGATAGCAAGGGTAAGAAGAATGCTCGATTGATATCGAGACTTGCCCGAAATAAACCTAAGCCAACTGTTGACCAAAAGCCCATAGTTCAGAGTGAGGACTCGGACTCCGATATCGAGCATTTTCTAGCAGAAGTGTACCCCTACTCCCATGGCCTATGCTCCGAGCAACCCTATGACTATGTCTCTAATTTACCCCCTTGCCGCAAAAACAACCCTAACTACCCAGGAATCAAGTTACATAATGAAACCCATGGTGACTTAAACAAACCCTCGACTGTTATGTCAAATCCCGAGCAATCATCATGCAGCTAATCTAATGTGTGGCTAGAGCGTTATTACACTGACATCCCCTTGTTGCAGTCAAAGATCAAATCGTTGGAGGAGCAAGTTACAGTGTTGTCAAAAGAAAGGGACAGGCTTGAAGCTAATGACAAGAAACAGAAAACCACTGGTTCGATTGTCTTCAGGAATGTCGAATCGGCAACAACCTTCGTCAAGTCCAAATTATCTTGACCGAGTTGTTTTCTGGTTATCCAGGTATGAATTTCAATATGATTTTCTCTTTGTGAGTTTGATTGAATTATTGTAACATATTCGGTTTTTCTTTCAAATTAGTTCTGTTCATTTTGATATATTTGAAATGATTCTATTTCTTGTACAGTAGATTCATTTTACTAAACTCAAATGTAGCTATGATTTGGTTATGCGATTTTGCCGTGCCCGGTTTAGAAATTGATTGGTTTTGACTGGGTTTGATTCGTTTTAGAATAATTCTGTTGGTTTGAATTAATGAAATCAATGGGGTTTGATTTCGTCTGGATTTTGATTACATCTGACCTGGACAAGAGATTTTTATGCTAAAATTAGAACACAGTTATGTTTTGATTTGATACGATTTTGTTGTGGTTAGATGCCATCGGCTCTGATTTAGTTCTTATGATTTGATTTTGAAACGATTTTGTAGGATTGAATTGGTATCATCTTTTATGAGTGTAATGCATCATTATTAGGGATTGGTTTGATAAATATGATGTAGTCTATTAAATTGGAAAAACGACTGTTTTGTATTGAATCAACATTCTCGTTTGGATTTGTATTACATTCAACCTGTGCAAAAGATCTATTCGCTAAAATCATGGAACTGTGTTGATTCATAGCGATTGTATCGACCTAAAATTGTTTCGATTCGTTCCTATTTTGATTTACAAATGATTGGTGCGTGTCTTGAGTTAGCATGATTGCTTGCATGAGTTGGATTGGTATCGAAAATAGATTTGATGCTGCTATGTTGGTTTTGATTTTCAAAAACGATTTTGTTAAGCTCAGATCCACATATTTTGTCTCTGTTGAATCCCTATGAAAAACTCAGCTAATAGTTCATTTTGAAATTGATTCAGGTGATGATTTCGTTGACTGTTGTTTGCACTCTATTCGTCGTTTGATGGGAAAAATGAGATCACTTACATGCCTAGTTGGGCTCTGCTAGTCATGACAGCTGTATGGTAAAAAGTTAGAAAGAAAACAACAAAGCTATTAACAAAAACTAAACAAAAAATAAATGAAACTATGAGCATAGGAACAAAAATAAAAACAAATGAAAATGGACCAATATCACCAATATATAAGCTGGTCTGATTGATGAAATCCAAAGATACACAATGGAGAAAGAGGACTTGGGTCCCTTCCCTCTCCAATGGAAGGCTCTTGAGGCCCTCAACTGATTGCTCTCCTTACAATGAAAGATGAAAATATGGGTGAAAGAACTCCAAGCTTATCAACTCTAGTGAGAGATGGAAAGCCTATGAAATGGTGTTGATTATGTCTATTGCCAAAGAATGAGTCTCTAGCAATCTCAACAGCATAACAATACAAAGAATTCCTTGAAGAAATGGTGGTCATTCATGGCTTTTTATAACCAAACATTGAGTTATTATGTAACCTCTTTTGAATGTGAAGAGGGGCTCTTTAGGGCACAATTAGGTCTTTGACCAGCCCCCCCACGTGGATTGAGCTCTGATTTGGTGTCAAATCGACTTGGGAGCCAATCCATTAGTGGTTGGGAGGCCGACCAGTTCCATAAATGTGTCGTTTGGCACGCGCGTGGGTTTTTCACCCCACAGCCATGCATATGCGCTCCCTGTACGAAGATGTTACGCGTGCGCACGCGCACCCAGTGGGTGCAAAGCGCCTTGTAATTTTTTGGCCATTTTGTATAGTTTTGACCCTTTTGTTGTGCTGTGGAATTAACCTTGTGCCATGAATGACTGTTTTTCTGTGTTGACAATGTGGAGTTCTTGTCGCCCTGTGCGGACAAAATTTCAGTGATAACAGATGCCCCCTGATGGATGAGGTTAGGAGAAAAATGTTTAGCCGAAATTCATCAATGTTTCTTTTACTGAGAATGGTGTTGTAAGGGAGAGCAAGAGT
>JASDQU010252395.1:1270-16219 GCA_032191745.1 Picea mariana
CCACTCCCCCTTTAGTAAGCTGGTACTTGTTCTCATGAAGAAAGAATATTTCTTTTCTATCATAAAGATAAGGACTTCCCAACACTATGCCACATATATCAAGTGATACAACATCCAAATCTACTTCATCAATCAACTTTGAAGAAATAGAAAATCTAACCCTACATTGTTTGGTGACATTAAGTTTTGATTTATCACATACCCAACCAAGGGGATAAGGCTTTGGATGTGGTTTCATTTAAAGACCCATATTTTTGAAAAGTGCTTCAGATATTAAGTTTACTTTGGAACCCAGATCAAATAATATATCTATATTAGTGTGTTTAGATACAACCCTTATGTGAAATAATTCATTCCTCTTTCATTCATCATCATGAGATTTATTATTGGAATTTGAACTACAATGAAAAGAATCTTTACCTTGTACTCCAATCGTTGTGATATTTCCTTCGTCTCCTGAATTAGAACCAAGATCTTGTTGCACTGTAGCAACATTTTTCGTCTTCCCCTTTCCACCAAACTATTTCGGTCTCTTTTCTGGATGCAGTTTCCAACAGTGTTCATCATCGTGACCGTTTTTCTTGCAATGAGTGCAAGATGGGTTTCCTCCTTCTGTCGTCACCGTGGCAGTATTCATGTCCTTCCTTTTAAACTTCTTAAAAGGCTTATGTGGTATGTTGGAAGGTTTCTTTGTGGGATCTTCTTGAACATGCTTTCCCATGTTCTCAAGGTGAGTGGCTTGCACACAAACTTCGTCAAGAATGGTGGGGTTAAATAAGAGAAAAGTATGATGAATATAATTGTGAAGTGCACCAATATATTTCATTAAAGTGTGTGGTACTTATCGTTTCCTTCAAAGTGTTGAAGTCTTTTTTTTTCTTTCCTCCCCACTGAAAAACGTTCTTCATATTGGTTAAGGCATGCAAAGGGGTTGCAATGAAAGAGAAATTTTCTATGAATCTCCTCCAATATTGAACTACTCCCAAGAATCTTTGTACTTATGTTACAGTTGTGGGCTCATGCCAATTTACAATTACATCAATCTTGGAAGGATCAATTTTCAATTGTCCTCCTCCTACAATATGACCTAAGTACACTAGTGCAGTCTTGCCAAATTCACATTTAGACAATTTTACATACAACTTTTCCCTTTGCAAAGTATCCAATACTTTCTTTACATGCCTTACATGTTCATCCCAATTCCTACTGAATATAATAATGTCATCTAAATATACAATTACAAAATCATCTAGAAATGTCCTGAATACATCATTCATCACACTCATGAAGGTTGTCAGAGCATTACAAAGCCCAAACAAAATAACTAACCACTCAAACAATCCTTGTTTCGTTTTAAAGGAAGTTTTCCATGCATCCTGTTCTGCAACCCTGATTTGATGGTATCCACTGTGCAAATCCAACTTAGTGAAATAAACAATATTATTTAAATGATCAAGTAAATCATCTATATGAGGAAGAGGGTATCGATTTTTCACTGTGATTTTATTTAAGGCTTGGTAATCGACACACATTCACCATTTTCCATCCTTCTTTGGAACCATCACAATCAAAGAGCCACAAGGAGATGAACTGGGCCTGATAACCCCTTGATCCAATAATACTTGTACCTAATTTTTGATTTATGTCATCTCTACAACTGACATGTTGTACATGACCACATTAGGAAGAGGAGAATCTTCTTGAAGATGTATTTCATGTTGGATTTCTCTCTTAGGAGATAATTCGTATGGTTCCTGAAAGATGCCATCATACTTAGAAACAATATCAATTAATTCTTTCTTATGAGAAGGATCACATCCTTGGAAGGCATCAGATGTTGTTTAGTTTTAAGACCCATCTTTCTGACAAGTGCTTCAGATATCAGTTTTACTTGAGAACCAGTATCAAATAATGTATCTATCTTAGTGTGCTTAGATACAACTCTTATATGAAATAATTCATTCCTATTTCTTTTATCATCATGAGATTCATTATTGGAATTTGATAACCCCTTGATCCAATAATCCTTGTACCTAATTTTTGATTTATGTCATCTCTACAACTGACATGTTGTACATGCCCACATTAGGAAGAGGAGAATCTTGTTGAAGATGTATTTCATGTTGGATTTCTCTCTTAGAATATAATTCGTATGGTTCCTGAAAGATGTCATCATACTTAGAAACAATATCAATTAATTATTTCTTATGAGAAGGATCACATCCTTGGAAGGCGTCAGATGTCGTTTAGTTTTAAGACCCATCTTTCTGACAAGTGCTTCAGATATCAAGTTTACTTGAGAACCAATATCAAATAATGTATCTATCTTAGTGTTCTTAGATACAAATCTTATATGAAATAATTCATTCCTATTTCTTTCATCATCATGAGATTCATTATTGGAATTTGAACTAGCATGAAGGTAATCTTAACATTGTACTCCAACCACTATGATCTTTTCCTCATCTCCTAAATCAGAACCAAGATCTTGTTGGGATGAAGAAACGATCTTTGTCTTCCCCTTTCCATTGATTTTTTTTGGTCTTTTCTCTGGATGTAATTTCCAACAGTGTTCATCATCATGACCATTCTTCTTGCAATGAGTGCAAGATGGATGTCCTTCTTCCCTCTTTACAGTGACGGTCTTTTTGTCCTTCCTTTGAAACTTTCATTTAAATTGCTTATGTGGGAATTTTGAAGGTTTCTTTGTGGGATCTTCTTGAACATGCTTTCCCATGTTCTCAAGGTGAGTGGCTTTCACACAAACTTCATCAAGACTGGTGGGGTTAAATAGTAGTAAAGTATGGAGAATATAACTTTGAAGTGTGACAATAGACTTCATTAAATTTTCATAAGAATCTAAAGGAATGTTTAATGCAAGAGATTTCTTCCTAAATTTTTCTGTGAAACTTTGTACAATTTGACCTTTACTTTGTCTTAAAGTTTTCCATTCCATCATTGTTTTATGTAGATAACCCAATGGGTAAAATTGCTTCCTTATTCCTGATTTAAATTCCGACCATGAGAAACGAAGATTACCACAATTACTTCTATCCTGAAGTTTTCTCTCCCACCATACGAGATCAGTTCCTTCCAACCGAAGAGAGGCCAATTGCACTTTAACTTCCTCTTCATCAATCTGCTGAACACAAAAATATACTTCAACCGGTCGGATCCAATTATCTAGCTTTTCATGATTAGCATCTCCATTAAACATAGGTAAAGCAAATTTTACATCAAGCTTTAATAATGGTTTCTTAAAATAAGCTTTATGACTAGAATGATGAGAACGATGAGAATGATCAGAGGAAGAAGAGATAGAACTCGATGGTGAAGATGGATTCTCAGGAGGGTCTCCTCCAATGACTTGATTCATTGAAGCATTTTCATCTGTTGATGCTTCCTTTTTCTTCCCTTTCTTTGTCATTCTCTTCTCGTAATCTCCATACATTTTCTCGACCATATCTAGCATGTGATGGCAAACCATATGGAATTTTTTCTCCTGTTCATCATGCATGTCCTCTTCATCCATATCTTCCTTCAGGATGCATGAACAACTTCGAGGTTGAAAGTTTTAAGTGTTCCTTCACCTTATTTATGCTTGGCCCTAGTAAGCATTCACACTCAACAATTCAAGTCAAAGATGCCTTCTCTGATACCAACATGATCTAGGATCGTTTCATCAATCTAACTTATTAAAGAATTGTATTAAATGAGTATAAATTGAAATGCACCATAAATAAGGAAAGTTCAATGATAAAGAGACATAAAGATTAGATCTGAACACAAAAAACTTGATAATGGAGTTCGTCCCTGGTAGACTATGTCTCTGGGTCCTACTTTCAAATGGGTAGGCCTTTTTATTAACTCAACAAAAGAATTTGGAAAAATACATAAGTATACCTCATTCTGGAGTTAAGCTACAGAAGATTTTCTTAGATAAAAAAACAAACAACACCACTAAATTTGTGGCATCAAATTACCTGAAAACAACTGTCTCCATGCCTCGATCTGAGTCTGGCACTTTCATCCCCAAAAAAAATCCAGTCTTGGTTTTTGTGCCTGCAACCTGCAATAAATTCACAAAAACATTCCTCGAAAAATGTGCTCGTCCATACCGTCGTGCCTTGCTCCTTCCCCCTTGTGCACTGGTAGAAATCAAAATTTAAATAAAAAAGGTGGGAAGTATAAACAATAGGGTGGTTTCGCCCAATGAATGGCAGAGGTATATTTGGGCGCTTGTATTGGGGAGAGGTCACAGGGTCAAACCCATGGGCCTCCTCCCTTTGGCTTGTTAGTTTTGAAACCATGGAACCTCCTCCGCTAACTCTGGCAATGGTGATAATTTTGGCAGTGTATTCTTTGAACCTTGGAACCTTCTCTGCTAACTCTGGAAACAATGATAAATTTGGCAGTGTATTGTTTTAACCAGCCAGATATGGCGGTGTGTACATTTAATTTGGCAAATTGGGGGTTGGCGCCAACCAACCTCGCCATTTTTTTTAAATGTTCGGTTGTTGGACATCATTGTGCATTTTCCCACTTCCACATGGAAACCCATGACTGGGCCACGTGGAATCCTTTCATTGGACCACGTTACCACACTGTATGATCATGCCACATCATCCATGCCGCATCATCTTGCCATGTCACCTACTGGGCGTCTGTAAGGATTTCCATGTGGCTGTGGGGATTTCCATGTGGAACTTTTCTATTGGTCCACAGACTAATTGAAAAAAGCCAAAAATGAGTGACATGTAGCAGCCTTTGGTGCTGCAACGTCATCATGATGATGTCATGTTGACATGATCATGACACGTGTCATCCACTGTGTGTGCCACGTAACCTGTACGGATGGTGATGTCATCCCTACTGATGTTGAAGTCAATAGTATAGATGCTGACTCATCTCTGCTGACTCGGCTATGTTGACCAAAACTTTTACCGCAAATATATTTTTATCCGTAACTTCGTTTGACAAGTTTTTTACGTTGTTGGAAATATTGTGACACACTCTTTGCGATGATGCCAATTTCAATGAGTTTTGAAAACTTTGATTTTTTTTCCCTTTCTTTGTCTGCTAAAGCCATTCTGAGCTTCCTGAGGTGCTTCTG
Organism: Picea mariana; assembly: GCA_032191745.1. NCBI lineage: Eukaryota > Viridiplantae > Streptophyta > Pinopsida > Pinales > Pinaceae > Picea > Picea mariana. The sequence continues at coordinate 6,384 of JASDQU010252395.1, forward strand.
CAAATTTTGAGTTATCCTTAGACTTCTATGGATCCTTTTGGGATCACTATGTCACCAACCCTTTGCTTTGTTCAGGTTTTGTTTCCCTTTGCTCATATGCTTGGCTACATTACCAACCCTCTACTCCATTGCTCTGTGTCCCTTAGCTCATATTAGGTAAGGTTACTTACTGTAATATACCTAAAGTATATTACATTTAGTATCATGTAATAATAGTTATAGGTCAATTAGTATGCAATATAATCATTATAATGTAATAGTGATAAGTCATGACAATGATAAGTAATGACCTTTGACAGTGACATGACTTATCATCCCTATGTGTGTATATATTCACATCATTGTATCTCATATCATGTCAATGGATAATAAATATTATATATTACGCTGAAAGGTGTATACCTATTGGAGATGGGCACAATTAATCACCTTTTAATCTAAAATTCTAATATGATGGCTAACAATTGAAGATGCTGGCATATTCTTAGTTGTCTTCCCGAATCAATGAATGTGATTTACTCTTCATAACTTCCTTGTATTTTTGAATGCATCAGTTAACGTGTTTACTTTTTAACATTTACCTAATCATATTAAGAAATTACTGTACCACCATATGATTTCCACGTTTAATTGATTAACCTTTGAAATTACCACATTTAAAATTAACTTTTGGATTTCCTCAGCTCTATGTGTGTTTCAGTTGTCCATGAATTTCAGTTGTCTGTGCGTTTCATACCGTCTTATTTCGACGTTCACCAGCCACTTTGCGGCTGTGCTAGTCTATTCCTCTTGTAACAGATGGATTCATCTATGTTATTATGGATGTTAAGGTGAAATAATTAGTAGGTTTTCTTCAAGTGGTATCACAGTGGTATTGTGGATGCTAAGGTGAAATAACTAGTAAGTTTGCTTCAAGTGGTATTAGAGCAGTCTTTCTATTGGCCCATGGTCAAGTATATATATTTTTTGGTTGTTTTCCTTGATCCATGATTAGGTTTGATTTTCCAGTGGAATTTAAAAATAAACAAAAATTTAAAAAATTAAAGAAAAAAAGAAAATGTTCAAACAATTTCAAGGTTCCTAGCCAAAATCACACACACACATAATAGATTTCTGATTATTTTTAAAAGTACACTTGAAGAGGTATCAAGTCAACCATATAAATAATGATGACATAAAGGGAGGCTTTACAAGAAATCAAGATCATGAAAAATTGAATCTTTATGTGCAGACATTTTTGCAAGGTGGAATAAAAAAAGGAAATACACTTTACATGGAGGATAAGTTTCATTTTTACGCTGAAGGCATTTTTTAAGGGGAGGTTCCTCTGAAGGCCTTTGTCATCTTTCGAATGGAAATTAAAATTGGTCATCTATTGATCAACAATTGACCATTCATCTGCCTCCACGTATCCTATCCTTCACCAACTCTAAGCGGCGACTTCTTCATCCCTGTTTGCCCTTTGTTTCCAGTCCCTATTCCTTTATGTCTCTACTATGTTGCGTCACGCCCTGGCTCTCAAATCCCTTTGTCCCTCATTTCATACCTTACCAATGCCATTATAGGTCCCCTCTTCAAACAATTGCAGGATTTTCTAAAGTTTATAAAAGATGTGCGGTGGTATTTATGGTGGCCTTGTGTGCGAGATCAGTGGTGGGTATTCAGAGAGAGATCAAAGGTTCTAGCCTAGGAAACACTTGTTGCTCGTGGTGCAGATGGAGGACCATGAGGAAGAAAGTTATGAAGGATATAAAAGGTGGAGGAGGGTTTAATATGAGAATGGTGAAGGATGAACCCGGGGAGGTTTCTTTTCTGAGGGAATACTCTGTTGTAGTTGCAGTGGAGGAAGGGGCCTCGAGCACGATGCCCCTGCTCAAAAACACATGTATTCCAATAGAGGAAGAACACATTCAGTAACCACTCACATAACCCGATAAAAGATTAACACACCGATGTTTTGACGTGGTAAAACCCCTACGGGGAAACATCCATGGCCCCAGCCAATGCAGCCACTTGGAGCAGTTTATTAATCCAAAAGAAAAATATTACAGAGAGATTTTACAAGAGAGTTTCTCACAATCAATCATCAGAAAATGACCCTCCATTCTCTTTAAATAGAGATCATGGACTGTAAGGTATCTAGAGAGGTAGTGGGAGGTCCCAGAGGGCCCATAGTGATAATAGTGGATGCCATTCAATGTAAGGTGGACTAGGTCCACTAAATTATTAAATAAGGCCCACTATGGTATTTAAATATAATAAATGGATAATTAGATATAATAAATGTAAGAGGACTTCTTAGAAGGTTTTACTTCTAGAAGATTCCTCCTCTAGAATGTTCTTAGGTGATGGTAGCACTATATAAAGCGGTTCAAACAATGTAATGAGACATGAAGATAAATATTGTATTTGGAGTGATATCTCAATAGGAGGATGCCCCCTCGAAGAGGCAAGTGAACAGGAGAGGATCCCTTCCATAATAGGATCCATTGTATGGTGTTGCCCTACCTCAAGGGTTTGGTAATAATAATGTGTAGTTTCTTCTATCTTGATTTGTGGATATATTGTGTATTCAGTATTTGTGGTGATTATATTTGTAGATATATTCAGGTTCTTAACAATTGGTATCAGAGCACTCTCCTTGCAAGACATTGTGGGAAAATATTTTTTATTTTTGCAGATTTTTTTTCGGAGAAGAAAAAAGAGGGTTGCGACATTCCATAAATTTTTGGTATATTTATATGCAAAATTTGTAGAAACAGGATGTATATATGATTTCCTCTCAGAAAAACACCCAAGTTGAAAAAAACAATCGTCCGAAACGAAGTCCGGGAAGTCAAGATATTGAAGTTTTAAAATCTGCAATTTTTTAGGATTTTTTTGCAGATGGAGGCACGATTTTTTTTATTTTTAATAGCCGGAGGCAGAATTTTACCAAAATAATTATAGATCTGAGTTCCTCTCACAATTTCACCCAATTTCAAAAAAAAAAAACAGTCGAAACAGAGTCTGGGAAGTGAAGTTATAATCATTTTAAATTCAACAGTTTTTTAGGGTTTTTTCGGAAAATGCCGCGATTTTCTGCAGTAATTTATTGTTCTATTTTTTTTGTTTTTTCGTGACAGTGGCGGGACTGCAAAGTTCATAAATTTTCATAGGTTGCTCAGATATCTATTTCTTCTCAAACCCTCAAAGAAATTCTACATATTACTGAAACATTAAAAGCCCAATTGAATGATAGATTGGATGACTTTGTAGATGGCCTCAATGATAGTTTTCACAATATTCAAGATTCATTGGATAGAATGCAGGAGAGATTTTTTATGGAGGAGCTCAGGGATGAATATAATCAAGAAATATATGTTTGGTATGATTTTGAGGCCGATTGTGATGATTGGTATATGGATAGTTGTCATTTCTTGGATGACAACCACTTCCATATTTTATTTGATGATTCTACTCCACCTTATGTAGAGAACATCAATGTCCCACATCAAGAGCTAGTTATGATTACCAACGTCCAGCCTGCATATTATACAATGGTATTGTTCCTTCTAGATTGAACATTGACCCTTTCCCACTATGTGGTTGGATATTCTTATTTAGATCCACATGATAGGTGTCATTATTGGGAGCATCATTTTTATTTGGTTATTGGGTGTCGATATCTTCCATGTAGAGTTCACATGAGCACTTGGACATGGGACCCTGGTTTAAAACGACAGTTGGACTACTTCAGCATGGTGGCTTCCATTTCTCAATGGGACCCTGGTTCTCTATTCTACTTCAGCACTATGGTCCACACTTATCCATGGGCCCCTGGTATATGGTTGTACATCAAGCGTTGAGGACAACGCTTTCATAAGGGGGATGGAATGTAAGGTAGCTAGAGAGGTAGTGGGAGGGCCCAGAGGGACCATAGTGATAATAGTGGAGGCCATTCAATGTAATGTGGACTAGGTCCACTATATTATTAAATAAGACCCTCTATGGTAGTTAAATATAATAAATGGGTAATTAGATATAATAAATGTAAGAGGACTTCTTAGAAGGTTTTATTTCTAGAAGATTCCTCCTTTAGAATGTTCTTAGGTGATGGTAGTACTATATAAAGGGGTTCAAACAATGTAATGAGACATGAAGAGAAATATTGTATTTGGAGTGATAACTCAATAGGAGGATGCCCCCTCGAAGAGGCAAGTGAACAGGAGAGGATCCCTTCCATAATAGGATCCATTGTATGGTGCTGCCCTACCTCAAGAGTTTGGTAATAATAAAGTGTGGTTTCTTCTATCTTGCTTTGTGGATCTATTGTGTATTCAGTATTTGTGGTGATTATATTTGTAGATCTATTCAGGTTCTTAACATGGACCAATCGAGTGTTAAGCCATAGATCAATGGTCATTAATATCGAAGAAAGTATGAACCGTCAGATCACTCTATGTCGGAACATATCGTGACCATTGTATTTCCTAACTACAAATGCATACTAATGCATACTAAAGAAACACACTAAGAAACACACTTTTACCTAACGACACATTAGAATAAGTAGATCTTAACTAACTCCTAAGTGTCTAAATATCCTAACATCCCCCCTTAAGAATAACTTGGGGTAGGATTGAAGGAGGCATTAGAGCCTATCCCCCCTTAATGATAACTTCCTAAACTCCTAACATAGATCAAAGTTTGGAAAACTTCGCTTCTGTAAGAGACTTTGTGAAAATGTTTGCAACTTGATCTTCTCTAGGGAAAAAGAGCACTTCAATAACTTGATCATGAATGTGCTTTCTGATGAAGTGCATGTGTACCTCGATGTGTTTGCTATGATGATTTTGAACTGTTTCTTTGGTGAGCTTGATGGCACTCTGATTGTCGCACCAAAGGTTGGTCAGATGATGTTGCTGGAATCCAAACTCCAAAAGGATCTGTTGAAGCCATAAGGCTTCCTGAATTTCATTTACCGTTGCTCGGTACTCTACTTCTGTTGAAGAAAGTGAAATATCTTGTTGTTTCTTACAGGCCCAAGTGACAGGTCCTGAACCAAGGCTGAAAACATAACCTGCAGTAGACTTCTGATCATCAGGGTCGCTGACCCAATGTGAATCAATGAAACCAACCAATAAAGGAGTCCCCCATGAACTGTAATGTATCCCGAACTAAAATGTACCACAGACATAGCGAAGTATCCTTTTAGTTGCTTTCCAATGGCTTTCATGGGGTGTTTTCATATACAGGGCAACAAGACCAACAACAAAGGAAAGATCAGGACAAGTATGAGTCAAGTATAAGAGGCTACCAACTAATTGATGATACAGGGTGGCATCAACCTCAGGAGAAGTACATGTGGCAGTGATATTGACTCTAGACTGGAAAGGAGAAGGGGTTGGTTTACAATCGTCCATGTGAAAGCAACGAAGAAGGTCACAAGCATAATTAGACTGGGAAATAAAAATTCCTTCATTGGTTTGCAAAACTTGGAGGCCAAGGAAATAGTGCAAAAAACCTAAGTCTGTCATTTCAAATTTCTTCTTAAGGTTGGTTTTCACATGGTTAAAAGTTTTGAGTCACTACCAATAAGGATAAGGTCATCAACATAAAGGACAAGGATTATGAGATGGATTTCTACTTTCTTGGTATAGACATTAGGATCAGAATGACATCTGGAGAATCTAGTGGCAATAAGAAAGCTATTCATTTTGGCATACCAAGCTCAGGGAGCTTGATTGAGACCATAAAGAGATTTATTAAGGAGACAAACAAGGCTAGATTCATTCTGGACATAGCGAGTGTAGCACCCCTATTTCCCCTAGCTGGTAATTAATCATAAAATAGGATTACCATGCTAAGGTATGTGGACAATGTAAATGTATTATTGTTAAACTGCCCATAGCTAATTTTTGGGGGGTGAATCCCTGAAGTACAAGCCATGATATCTATAGAGGAAATAAATTAGTTAATAAAGAAAGGACCAGTGGTTGAATCATCAACCACCACCATGAATGGAAGCATGGTATAACTACAGGATGTCAGCTCGAAGTACCACAAAGACCTACAGACCCGAGCTTCATTCTGAGAGAAGGAACAAGACAGGTCGAAAACCTTCTAGAGGAGGGAAGGTAAGATACATATAGGACACAACAAGAGAGGAGACATGGGGGGGAAGAGAGCACAAGCTCGTAAGGGAGATGTGAGAACCCAAATGAAGTGTCGAGAACACAACCTGGAGGACCTGAACACGAGCTTGATGTTGAGGAAGCATCTGATAAATCTCGCAGGGTCGTTCTGATAGAGAGAGAGTTTGTCTGAGAGATGGAGTAAATTCCCTAGTGATATCATGGCTTGGAGGGTGGACAGAGTGCTAAGAATGAATTCCTCTGAGCCTATGGTTGGGTGGAAAGGTGCATACCCACAGTCAGTTGGTTGGATGCAACTTGTAATAGATAAGTATTCTCATACCCTGTGAAATTAAGCTGTAATTACATAATGAAATGGGATATACTGTGAATGACCCATGGATGTGTATGTTTTCTTAATGGTTCTATTGTATCTCTTTATTCTCTTTTAAATTGTGTATTTAAGAAAGTATGGATTGGACATGTTTTGTATTCATAAATTCTTGCGCCCTTTGGTGGCTTAAGCTAGATCCACGAACTGTGAGTTCATCGACCTTGGCAACAGTTTCACGTATGCATGTCAACACTCCTAGTAATTTTGAGTCTCTTTGAGGAGGGAGTCCATTAAATCTCAGGAGAGATAGTGCACGTATGCACAGGCTCTTTGTGAGGAAGGCAGAGGCTGAGAACCACTTAATTTCTAGAGTTGACGAATGAAAGTAAGGGGTGCATGGAAGGATTCTTCCAAGTGTTAAGTTCAAGAGAAAGAGCGAAAATATCTTAAGCCTTTCAAAGCTAACGAAGCTTAGGGAGAACAACGAAGTTAAGTTTGAGCCTTAGATATGAGGATGCCTGGGAACCATCCTGACCGTCAGATCTAAGAGGTAGACGATAGTCAAATTACCATAACTACCCATGACTTAATAATCTGACAGTGGACATGTTATTTTAGGCCGACATCAACCTATGTCATTAATCTCATCAGGAATGGAAGATCAATGACTAGGATTAGACTAGAGTCGAGCGAGAACTCCCCTGATTGTGGAGGTTGAACCTCGCAATCACTGCGAGCCATCGATCTATGAATGGAAATCGAGGGTGGGGAATCATTGCGGAGGGTGAAGGTGAAAGTAGCGGATGCGCTAGTTCACAGCCCGCAATTCACCAACGTCATTGATCTCATCGGGATGGAAGATCAACGATTCCAGCTAAACCAAGTTGGGTGAGCACTTTCCAGATTGTGGAGGTCGAACTCTTTGATAAATAGCACGCATGTTGGGGCCCCACAATTACTATGAACCATCGATCGCCATTGACCTTTGATCTCGGTTTGACGAGATCCATGAAATGCAAGGAGTGCATGGGAAATAGAGATCTTCAAGAAGATCAAGCTCAGAAGAGATAAACACTTTTCAGAAGTGCAGATGAGGTCGAAGAGATGGACTCGTAGGAAGAACAAAGGTCGAGGCCTATGAATACTTAGAAAATACTCTAAGCTAGAGGAAGTCGAAAGCTCAGGAGGAGGAGTGACATCAGCTGTCAAATCGGTTGTCGAGAGGAGCCTGGACCATTAGATCAATGTCCAGTGAAAAAAAGAAGTGCAGAGAAGAGGAACAGATTCCATCTGTTAGATCTGAGTGTGAAGGACCAGTAACCGTTGGATCCAGAAGTAAGTGCACAAGACTTAACCCTTGTGTGTGTAGGATATTGGACTTGTCAAATTCTCGAAGTCTCAAAGTAATTTGGGACCATCCATCATCAAGGAAGACAGGTGGCGTAAGATCCACAACTTCGGAGGGTTGTGGACAAGGAGGAGGAAAAACAATCGAAGAAAATCCTGGTTGTTAATTTCCAGGGGAATACATGTCAGGAGATCGTGTATTTCGGGTAAATGAACTTCGAAAGGAAACGAGTGCATAGAATCTTGAAACTCCTGAAAGTCGAATAGCCAAAGTAGATCCTGTTCGTTGGCCAATAGGAGATACATGCCAATAGATCAAAGACTTTGGGAAAAACTACTTTAGAGGTTTGCAAGTGAGCAGTACGAAAAAATCCTGAAGCCCCGAAGAGATGAAGAGCTGAAGGTCTCTAGATCGTTAGATCCAGAGAGACACGTGGCAATATATCAAAAGCTTCAGGAAAATTGCATTGGAGTTTTAGTTGAAAGTTGAGATTCCCGAACCTCGAAGACCTGAAGTGAATCTAGACCACCAGATCTAGAGGGATGCGTGGCAACGCATCATGGACTCCGGAGAAATCTTTTCGAGATTTTTTAGTTGATATTTGAGACTCTCGAAGTAAAGAGAGTCGGAGAGCTGAAGTAAATCTCAACTATTCAATCATCTGAAGTAGATCTCAGTCGTCAGATCGTCCAAAGTAAATATCAAGCATCAGATCATCCAAGGTGAATCTAGACCATCTGATCCAGAAGAGATGTGGTGTAGATCGGTGGATTCCGGAAAAAGTCTCGAAGTAATTCATAGCCACCAGATTAAAGGGGACGTGGCATAAATATGTGGATTTTGGGTAAATACCCGAAGTAACTATCAACCGTCTGATTTGAGAGGACACATAGCAATAATCTGGATATGTCGAGGGGGAATGAAAGCTAAGGACTGATAAATCCAAAGTCCAAAGACGCGAAGGGGTTGCAACCATTGATATGAGAGGGACATGCGTCAGTGGAATATCAATTCTAGATAAAGGCCATTGGGGAAAAATGAGAATTGAGATTTGAGATTTTTGAAGTCTGGAAATCCAAAGTGACGAGAGTTTTCGATGTGAAGGTGGACACGTCACGCCATATCTAGAACTCCAGAATAAAAGAGAGAAGGAAAGGGTCCAAAGACCCGGAAAAGATCTTGATCGTTGATCGTGGAGGGAGCTGAAGGATCGTTTATCTAGTTGAGGAGGCCAAGGTCCCAAAGTGGGAGTAGAACCATTGATTGAGGAGGAGGTGTGGCAGATGATCTGCCATTTTAGAGAAATCTCTCTGGAAGAAATGAGAATTTGAGAACTGAAACTTCCGAAGGCCGGACTCACTGAGGAAATCGTAGACGCACATATGTAGTGACAGGTGTCAGCCGATCTTCCACTCTGGAAGATAGCTACTGAGGAGGAAGCGAGGGTTGAGAGTTGAAACTCCTGAAACCCAAATCACGAAATAAATCACAATCATTGACACTAGTACATATGACCAAATTTGCGATGGTTTTTTGTTGATATTGCCACACATATTCGTCGCAATTTCCACGAAAGCCGAGTATTTTTTTCGTCAGAATAATTGCGTCACTATATCGACGATCCAGGTGTGCGTGGAAACATCGACGAAATTATCTCTCCACGTGTCACCAAAGTCAAGTTCGGTTAACCCTTTGCATCGTCTCAATTCCGATGAAAGATCGTCGCAAGTACAACAAACAACCGTGGCAATTCCGACGAAATTTCATCGCAATTGAGACGAAAATTTTTCATAAGTAAAAAACATACAACACAAATGTTGTATGTGCGACAAAAAACCATGGCAACTTGCGACAAAAATCCGTGGCAATAGCGACGACATGGATTCATCTAGACCAAAGTTACGATGAAGATGTTGTATGTGCGACGAAAAACTATGGCAACTTGAGACGAAAGTTTGTCGCTATTGCCACGATGGTCAAAATGCATTTTTTTCCGATGAACTAGTGTCGATATTGCGACGATGTCATTAAGTTTAAA
>JASDQU010252402.1:0-14231 GCA_032191745.1 Picea mariana
AAAAATAGTCATTAGAAAGCTAACACAATTCTTCACAAGTTTTGTTTTTACTGTAAAGTGAAATTCTAAATAAAAAAAATACTTTTATATGTCAGAAGTTGAATAACTTGTGAAAATACAGTTTTTTTTGTCATAAAACAAGCAAAAGTGTAACCCATCTTCATGATTTCACCCGAAAGTATCCCTTCAACAAGTTCCAACCCCCTACTTTCTATTTCTTATAGTCTTTTATAGAGAAATGCATAATTATCTAGATCCTATAATATAGGATACCAAACGATTTTAATAGTTTCAAAGTCTTTAGTATTTTGACACATCATCCTATGCTAACTATAGAACAAAATACAAAGATTCAATCAATTATCTTTGTTGAACCGTATCCTCCAGGCTGCTACAAATATGGAACTCTTTACTTATCCAAGAGGCTCGATGCATATATTCTTTGTTGTAGAAGAGGACCAAAACTACTCCCAAGATTTTCTTACATGTGCATATCCTCATTAACTTAATTTCTCCTTAAATTTTGGATCTGATTTTCTGCCTTAAGATTAGGGATCGAATGTTGGAGCTATCACTTGAAATCTGAATCCATTTGGCTGATGATTCGAATGCCAGTAGCTTGGGATCTCTACTGCCACATATGTCTTTTGTTCTATTTGACCACCTGAAAATGTCAGATAACCTGCTGATTACTGTATTTGAAATCTTGACAGTTTGAATACTTTGCCACTTCATCATTTATCATTGTTTTTCCTCCCTGCTGGAAATTAAAACCAATTTTCCTTACAAAGGATAAAAATAATAAAACAACCAATTCCATAATGGTGTTGATTCGATGGAAATAAAATCAAATACATAAAACCAAAGGAAATAGTTGCAAAAGGTATCTCGAATGCTGGTTGTTTTCTGGAGACAACTCCCTTTATTTCTGCCCTGAGATCTGGAATTTAATACAAATCGGTTGCTAAATGTTGATCTTTAATAACTGATGCTCGCTTATCCATGTAACGCCTTGCTCAAGATTCTTTCTCGGCCTTGAAATATGTTAATTGCTTCCTGGGATTCGATCTCGGCCAATTATATCTTTTTGAATCATATTTGGAACAAATTAGTTGCATAAAATATGGGATGTATATCTTCCATCTGACGAATGCCTTTGAACTTGATTCCCGATCTATTACCTGGAAATTCTTAATGTTATCCTTCAGATCCTCCATCGTATCCATATGGCCATCTTGGGGGTTTGCTTGGATTGTTGTGCACGCAAAGTTTGGATACAATTTACGTGAGCGATCTCCTCTTATTTTTCAATTGGATGTGCCAATTCCCACTCTTACCAGATAGCGTTGCTCTTATTGAAATCTTCTACTCCTTGGCATCCATCGAGCAACACTGTAACATGATTTAAATAATATCCGCAACAGCCTTTGTTATGGAATATTTTCTTAAATTAACCCTTGACAATTCCAACCACGTCTTGGAATCTTCAGCAGCTACGCGTGATGCCATTTAACAATTTTACTGTGCGAATTTGGCATCTGGTCACATATGCAAAATTAACATATGGTACCTGCGACTTTCATGGTGAGCGTACAGTTGAACAACAAGCATTTAAAAAAATTCACGAACCATCCCTTATTTAGAGCACTCCCACTACGCGTCCTTCTCATCTAAGGTTTCAAAAAAAAAATTCCTGAAATCTTTACTCCCTCGAGCTCGACTTTGATGAATTTCTTATCGTGTCAATGCTTCTCATGGTTCGACGCACATCTGTCTCTGACATGGAGTATGAATAATTTGGAAAATTTCTTGAATGTTGTCGACACCTACAATATGGCAACCAACGTCTGAGCCTTTCTCCTCGGCACCTACATATTTCCTCTTGGCACCTGGCGTTAGGGTTTAATTATGGAACCTCTTTTGAATTAGATCGGTGGGATATATCCCACATTTGAGCAAATAAACTCTTTCAAAGCATTGATATACCCCAACGTTGCCTATATATTGAGATGCGTTGAGTACATTATGCCCCTCATGGGCTCCTCTTTCATATGAATTGGTGCACGTGCATGGGCGTTGATCTTTGAATTGCATGTGTATCGGGTTTGACTCTTGCCTTGTGTGTTGGATGTAGGTGCGTAGATTTTCGCGACTGTGAACTTGGAGAATTGGCGCTTGGCCAATAATTGTTTTCCAAAATCTTAATATTTGCCATGTTTTTGTAATAGGACAGAGAGCCCTTTTTGACTCCAAAAATTAAATAAAAATCCGAGCTTACAAGATTAAAGGACTAAGAACTTATTCGACTTACCAAAACTAAAAACAAATCCAAATTTTGGTTAATAAAACCAAAATTCGAAATAACAGAACCTTTGCCCAAGCAATCCTGAAAGACAAAAGACTTTTCTAGATTCATGTTGAAAGACAAGAGACTTTTCTATATCCTGAAAGACAAAAGACTTTAATTGTTTTCCAAAATCTTAATATTTGCCATGTTTTTGTAATAGGACAGAGAGCCCTTTTTGACTCCAAAAATTAAATAAAAATCTGAGCTTACAAGATTAAAGGACTAAGAACTTATTCGACTTACCAAAACTAAAAACAAATCCAAATTTTGGTTAATAAAACCAAAATTCGAAATAACAGAACCTTTGCCCAAGCAATCCTGAAAGACAAAAGACTTTTCTAGATTCATGTTGAAAGACAAGAGACTTTTCTAGATTCATGTCAAAATGCACAAATCAGTATGTAACAACATTTTTCTTACAAAATCTCTGTAAGGTGATGATATTGTGCGAAACTCATGCACTCGAAGATAAAGAGTTGTTGTCCTTTTCACCTTTCCACCACACGTCATGAAGCAATGTTTGTTGGTGTTTGAGCATTTGGAAATAATTTAAAAGATGGAATGTTCTTTTCAATCCCAAAATTATGAAAATTATGGATATCAATCAACATAATGATTATCCTATAAACTTATAGGACCCTAACATAGGCTTCACTTGGGAATGGCATCTCCCAAGGAGGTGTCAAGAATCACAGACCTCTGACTTCGTGCACCCGTTGTCTTCATTGGGTTGTTCCCAAGCTGCAACCTGAAACCTGTGACCATTTTTTGTACCTGTTTCAAATCTGAGGGCTACAAACCAAAATGAAAATAAAACTATGAAAAACTGAACTGAAAGAAGTGTTCATCCTGTTGAGCTTATTGGAACACTCCTACCTACTCTAATCTACTGATAATTTCTTTGTTGTAAATGATACAATAATTCCAGTGCAACCAGTCAAGCAACTGCTTATATACATTGACTTCTGGACTATCCAGAAAACACAAGGTGTGCAATGTAATGGCGATTGTAAATAGATGTGTACAATGGAAATGAAAATATCCTTCATATAATCAACTACAGGATCTATAAATTCATAATTTGTTTATATACCCTTTAGGCTCTCAATGACAAGTTGATCTTGGATAACCTTTTCAATTTCTTTATCAAGGCTTATTCTTGATTCCAGCTTTTCAATCTCAGACTCATAACCATATTCTTCCTCTATCTGCAAGTCAAATGGTATAAAAATTTCCTCTCTTTTTGGAGGAGGAAGACTTTCCAAGAACTTAGGATATTGGAAATCATATGATTCAATTTGAACATCCAATAGTTCAAATCCATTTTCTAATATTTAATCAATTAAACCAAGAAAAATTTGTTTACCTTCAGGTGTGAGTCGACTGGATTTCAAACAAAGAAATATTGATGTTGAGAAATTTTCATCAATCTGAACTTCTACTAACTCATCCTTCAAAGTTTGTAACATTTCACCAGAGAGAGGGTTCTCCACATACCCTGTCATCTCGGATCACCATCAATGCTATGAAATTTGGATTCTTTGGCAGTGAAGTCGCTCTGAACTTTGAAGCTCGACATCTTGAACAACGGAGTCGCTAGGTGAATGGTACAACCTTCCTGTGTTTGGCTTCTGTTCACCATCAAAAGTCAAATCTAAACTTGATATATTTTTCTGGAGAACTGAAAAGCTCGTTCCCCAGTATGGTCACCACTATGTTAGCGCTCTGTAATTTTCCCAAGGATGTGGAGGTAGTCACAAAGGTAACATCAAACCACTTGGAGTCTTGGATCTATCCATCCAAGACTCGGAGAGGGCTCTCTCTATCTAATGTAGCTTGGTTTGGAATAGGATATTAGGCTAGTTATGATAGATTTGGGTTTGGTTTTTTAAATGCTTGGTTGGAACAACACGGGAAAACCACTGGGCAATGGAGTCAAAGAAGCCGAGGTGATCAATTTGCAGAAGTATCAATCTCAAGTGAAACAGGACAAGGTAGACATACTACTGAATCCGCTAAATTTGAATGAAGTGAAATAGAAGAAAAAAGAAAAGATCAATTTAGCAACAGAGCAATGAAGAATTCTGCCATTAAATATCAGAAGAAAACATTTATATTATCCCCAGTAAGAATCATAGTGTATCTTTCAACAAATTTTGTTCTTAAAACTTCTGTAAGATAATAAGGAAAGGAAAAACATATGGAAACAGAGAGACAATTTATAGGAGAAGCACTTCACCAATAGCCATTGCACATGAATCCTAAAACAATATGATCTTGTACCCCTGCATATTTGAAAGAAGAGAGGGTCTATGAGCTCATTACAATAATTGGGAAAGTATCCCTTCAACAGGTTCCAACCCCCTACTTTCTATTTCTTACAGTCTTTTATAGAGAGATGCATAATTATCTAGATCCTATACTTTAGGATACCAAACGATTTTAATAGTTTCAAAGTCTTTAGTAATTTGACACATCATCCTATGCTAACTATAGAACAAAATACAAAGATTCAATCAAGTATCTTTGTTGAACCGTGTCCTCCAGGCTGCTACAAATCTAGAACTCTTTACTTATCCAATAGGCTCGATGTATATATTCTTTGTTGTAGAAGAGGACCAAAACTACTCCCAATATTTTCTTACCTGTGCATATCCTCATTAATTTAATATCTCCTTAAATTTTGGATCCGATTTTCTGCCTTAAGATTAGGGATCGAATGTCAGAGCTATCACTTGAAATCTGAATCTATCCGGCGGATGATTCAAATACCAATAGCTTGGGATCTCTACTACCACATATGTCTTTTGTTCTATTTGACCGCCTGAAAATGCCGGATAACCTGCTGATTATTGTATTTGAAATCTTGATAGTTTGAATACTTTGCCACTTCATCATTTATCACACTTTTTCCTCCCTGCTGGAAATTAAAACCAATTTTCCTTACAAAGGATGAAAATAATAAAACAACCAATTCCATAATGGTGTTGATTCACTGGAAATAAAATCAAATACATAGAACCAAAGGAAATAGTTGCAAAAGGTATCTCGAATGTTGGTCGTTTTCTTGAGACAAATCCTTTATTTATGCCATGAGATTTGGAATTTAATACAAATCAGTTGCTAAATTTCATCTTTAATAATTGATGCTCACTTATCTAGGTAACTCCTTGCTCGAGATGCTTTATCGGCCTTGAAATATGTTAACTGCTTCCCGGGATTCGATCTCAGCCAATTATATCCTTTCGAATCATATTTGGAACAAATTTGTTTCATAAAATATGGGATGTATATCTTCCATCTGACAAATGCCTTTGAACTTGATTCCCAATCTATTACCTGGAAATGCCTAATGTTATCCTTCAAATGCTCATTAATAATGACCAAATCCTCCATCGTATCCATATGGCCATCTTGGGGGTTTGCTTGGATTGTTGGGCACACAAAGTTTAGATACAATTTGCCTGAGCGATCTTCTCTTATTTTGCAACTGGATGTGCCAATTCCCACTCTTACCAGATAGTGTTTCCCTTATTGAAATATTCTACTCCTTAGCATCCATAGAGAAATGTTGTAACATGATTTAAATAATATCTGCAACAGCCTTTGTTATGGAATATTTGATTAAATTAACCCTTGACAATGCCAACCATGTCCTGGAATCTTTAGCAGCTATGCGTGATGGTGTTTAACTATTTTACCTATGCGAATTTGGAATTTGGTCACATTTGCAAGATTAACATCTGGTACCTATGACTTCCATGGTGAGCGTACATTTGAACAGCAAGAATTTCAAAAAATCCATGAACCATCCCTTATTTAGAGCACTCCCACTATGTGTCCTTCTCATCTAAGGTTTCAAAAACAAATTCCTGAAATCTGTACTCCCTCGAGCTTGACTTTGATGAATTTCTTATCATGTCAATGCTTTTCATCATTTGACGCACATCTATCTCTAACATGGAGTCTGAATAATTTGGAAAATTGCTTGAATGCTGTCAACACCTTCAATATGGCAACCAACGTCTGAACCTTTCTCCTCGGAACCTACATATTTTCTCTTGGCACTTGGCGTTAGGGTTTAATTATGGTACCTATTTTGAATTAGATCGGTGGGATATATCCCACATTTGAGCCGAAAAACTCTTTTGAAGCATTGATATCCACCAATGTTTACAATACATATTGACGCGTTGAGCACATTATGCCCCTCGTGGGATCCTCTTCCATATGAATTGGTGCAGGCACTTGGTCATTGGTCCTTGACTTGCATGTGTATCATTTTGACTCTTGGTTTGTGTGTTGGATGCAGGTGCGTATATTTTGGCTACTATGAATGATCAAGATGGGTATAGGTGGCCACCCACCTTTTCCAACTGGCTCAAAATAGTTTTCTGGCAATTTTGGCAATTTACTATTTTTAGCAGGTTTTAACTTCTAGGGCCATTTTGAGGGCCTAAATGAGGTTTTTCGGGATCGACCCAACTCAATTATAGTTGAAGGCATGATTGAGGCCCCAAAATAAATCTCCTTGATGATATCTTTCCAACAGGCTATCATGCACCTAAAATGGATATCGTATGCAAAAGTTACGACCCCGGGAAGTTGATGCACTAACTTACACAGACGGGGCCCACATGACTTTTGACGCTTCATCTCCTAGGGTTAGGTTTTTGGATGTCTAGGAATTTTGGCATTCCTTTTTATTGTAAAAATTCCTTCAGAGCCTCATTGTAATCATCTTCTTGTGAATGTGAGTAGTCTTCACATCTCTTCTCAAAGATAAGCTGCCACCATTCTAGCGAGTCTTTCACTCTGTATTTTTACAGTCTCTGTACATTTATTTTATTAATATAAATCATGTATTACTGTATATCTATGCTTATGGTTGCATCTCTGATACATTTCTTTTATATTATCGAATATATATGATATCTCTGTGCATTTATTTATTATATCTCCACTCTCATTTCATGCCGAAAATAATCCGGAGCAGTGGGATCAGAGTAGGCTTCTCTTGATCGTTTTTCAGTGCATGTCCCCAACGAGGTCCAAGTATATAAAGTTGGGTATCGAGCTTGTCTCTCTTGAAGACAATCTCTCTTGCACACCCAAGAAACACTCAATGGCGGAAGAAAAGAAAAAGGACGGAGCAGACGATCCTATCAGTCTGTTGCTTGAGCAAGCTCTCACGCGACAGAGGGATGTGTTAGCACTAGGAGTCACCTTATGATTGCAAGGAAGGTAATCCCGGTACCCATCAGATTGTATGTGAAAGTATGAGTGTTTTTTAAAGGGTCAAATGGAAAAAACTCGGAATGATAATATCATAACTCATAAATAGGGCTAACATGTACCAGCAAATAAGGTCTTGACTAAATTCAACCAGTAGTTTGGGAGTAAATGTGGATAGAAGGAAGACTTGAATGAGAGGAATGTAAGGGCTACTGCAAACATCAGGTCCATAAGAGCCTAAGGAAGAAATCTTCTTAAAACAAGATCTTCTTGAAATTAGAAACTAAGGAGCTAAATAAACACCATGACAATAAAATGATCAAACATCCATCATATCATTACCATAGTTATCCATGTGAAGCGTTCAAACATGAACATTTAGCAATATAAGCAGATAGTCTGAAATAGAAGTTGATTTCTATTAGTCAAAAAGTCTTAAGTCCAGTACACACTAGATCATAGTCACTTTATCCAAAATATTACAGTGTAGGGAGCCTTGCTCCACCATCCGAGACCCTCTAAAGCCATTGATCTATCTATTTATGACAAGAAAGGGAGGCAACAGCTAGAGGTACGAGCTGGCCTCTTTCCCTTGAAAATCTCTAAATATTTATTTATTCTAACAACTAAGATAACAACCTATCCTATAAAACAGGGAAATGTTGGTGACTAATCCAATCATGCTTCTAACTGCTTTGATCCTCTTTTGCTACTCAGCTCCTGTTTTTCCATGTATCCCTTTTGGAGCCTGTAGTTTTCCTCAGAATGCCAACTGCCACTTATTTCATTTTCTCCATCATTAACTTATCCAAAACGGTTGGTTTAGTCTTCCTAGATCCCTGGTGTTTGCTGGAAATTCCCTTGGGTAACAACTCTATGTAGCACCCCCTAAAATGGAACAAGGAGAGAAGGTAGCGCCACTATGTTGCATATGTGCACCAACATTTGTCCTCTATTGCAATATTGAGTAGAGCCTGCAGGTAGCACCTCTGTGTTGTGCCTGAGTGTAATCCTGCACCCTGCCAAATATTACGCAGCGCTTAACGAAGCGCCACTGTGTGCAACTTTTGTTCTCTGTAAGATATTACACAGTGCCTTTATGTAGCGCTACTTACGCTTGCGTTTGCATACATGTTTAGGTAGCATTACCGAAATGCAGTGCCTTTGAAAATAGAACATGTGCAAAGAAGTTTGTGTCCTTCCATGATGTCAAAAACCATTTCACTTAGTTGCCTAGACTATACCATAGGTAGTGCCATTACCACTAAGTGAAGCCAACACTTAGCAAAACTCAAAATCCATATAGCTAAATGCCTAGAAGCTTGTATGGATGGCGGATATGGGTATTTTCATATTAGTTAACCCCCCCAAAAAGGAACAATCCCCAAAAATGGAGCTTGCCCTCTTACCAACTATTTTGTCATTTTGACACTTAACCTCACACTCTTTCTGGAGGAAAGAGTATATTCAATTGACTAAGTAGAATTCTTCTTCTTAGAACTAGTGGGCTTCTTCAGTGTAGTTGTGCTCTCCTTAGCTACTGGTTTGTCATCTTCAATGGCAACCTCAATCAACACCTGTAAATTCCTTTGGGTTACCTCATCTTGGAAATGCTTCAGTTCTGCCTTTAGCTTCATGTTTTGAGCTTGAAAGCCTTTGTTCTGCCTATAGAGGTTCTTGAGCTTCCTATGAAGGGGTTGAGCCCTTCTTGCTACAAATATTTCCAGGTCAAGGGTATGAGTGTAGCCAGCCATGAGCTCTTCCATTTGGGCCAAGTGGACCTTTTCTTCTGTTTTAAGATGAGCTATTTCTTTTCTTGCATCTCTAAGATGCTTGATAAGTCTTTTGTAGGTCTGACTATCAGGAGGGGCAGTGACATGCTCAGTCTCAATAGGATTTTCCTCAGTCTCCTTTTCCTCCTGCATGGAAAGTGTCTTTTCTACCTCATCAGGTTCCTTGCTGGCTCTACCTTTATTCTTCTTTCTCTGCACAGGGGTTCCATCTTTTCTTTCCAAAGGTATTTTAGTACCTTTACCCTTACACTTATGTGCAGGGGTTTCTTTCTTCTCATTCATAGGATTTTCAATGCTTTTTCCATTCTTCTTTAGAACAGGGGTTTCTGACAAAGGATGCTCTTGGAAAACCTCCTTAGGAATCGATGACCTTGAGAAAGGTCTTCTACCTTTGATTTCAACTGCTGGAGGAGAAGAGAGAAAGAGAAGCTTCTTCCCTTTCTTGGATGTAGCTTTGGTAGAAGAAGGCATCTCTTCTAACGCTGGTGGAGGAGGTGGTGAAAAATATCTATGTGGAGAAGGAAAAACTTCCTCCTCAGCTTCCATGACCTGCTTGTTGATCTCTGAAACTTGAACAAGAGCTTTGCCCTTTCTCTTCCTGTTGGTCCCTGCTTTAGTATCACTGGTGGGTGACAAAGGACCTACAATCTGTGATTGAGAAGTAGATTCTAGATCCATATTGAAGTGAGAAGTAACCACAAAATTCTCCCATGAAACCTCTTTCTTTCCCAATTCCTCAGAGACTAACATCCTGATCAATCCAGAGTGGAAAAGGTTAGAATCCACATCCTTAGATTTGTCTTGAACTCTATCTGAAATTTTGCCTATGCTTATTAATAGGTAATGGGGAATATTCATCTCAACCTTACCAGTAAAATGTAGCAACATCCTTATGTGGTAATGGTACAATGTGTTAAATCTCCCTTCACGTGTAAAATATCTTTGTATGATCTTCAATAATCTCTCAAACTGTTCAACCAATTGAATTCTTGGCATACTCTTAGATAACGCATTGGCTTGATATTCGGGTTTAAAGAGGTCTTTAGCATAGAGTGAACTCAAAACCATGGCCTTGAACAACTTTTCACCTATAATGGGGATCCCTGTTGCAGCTGAGATAGAGGCTTCAATTACTTCAAATTCCAAATTTCCAACCTTGGTTTTCCTACCATCAAAATGTAATGCAAACTCTTTTGCTACCTCTGGGTGGCCTCTCTGCATGTTCTGACAGAAAGAGAGCAGGGATGATTTTAAGGATGGAAATTTATTTTAAAATGTAGAAACCTTGGTGAATATTACTAATCCTTCGTATGCCAACTATAAATGTTTAGTGATATTTTCGTAAAAATATTCAAAATATTAAGGATTTTATAGATTTTTTATAAAATTTTGGCGATTTTTAAGGTAAAATAATTTTATCCTATAGAATTTGGCTGAATAATTTTTAAAATAGCGAATCTCATTTTTGGAAAAACCATGGAAAATTAGCCCCTAAAATCATCCATGAAAGAGAGGCACCCTACTCTCTGAAAGGCCTCTCTTGCCATGGGCTCTATATCAAAAAGACGCATGTCCACTGGTTCTGTCCTAACTATCTTGCCTCCTTTGTGAGCCTTCTTTGATTGAGGGGTCTCCATGGCTCAGAATGAGGGCTCTTGAAAGGATTAAGGGATGATAATGATCAGGAAGGATTTGCATAGAGTTTCAAATATACAAGGATGACCCTTTGCAATTGAGTAAAATGATTGATTTCGAGATGAAAGGAGGCATGTGAAGCAACGAGAGGTTAAGCAACGCCTCTGGGTAGCGCAACACATACACAGAGGATAGGCTATCTACAGGCTTGCAATCTAAATGACTGAGGCAAGCAACAATAAACTGACTTAGACGCAGGCAATGAAGATACAGGTCTGGAAAAGAAAGAGGACCAAGTTATCATGCAAAGATGAGCCCCCTATGACTGTGCAAACTTGGCCAACCAAAACCCAAGCGCAAATTTCTTGTGAAAAATAATATGCAGAGGGGGGGTAACACGGGATTCTTGTGTAGCAGACACCTGTTGGAATCTTCAACGAAATCTCAGGGTGAGATTGTGAAAACTTGGTCCCTTGAACCCACTTCAGTCTTGATCTTGGTTGCCTTGTTGTCACCTGATCAGAACTTTTGAATTTGTGCAACGCGCCACTGTTGAGCCTTTCAAAAATATAAACCATTACAAGGCTTGTAAATGCAAGATATGGTAAGCATCTTTAATTAAATGTTGGCACTGAAAATAAGGGACATGACATCAATCATGGAAATCATGACTTGAGGTGGAATTATGATGAATTGGATAGGCGCTACAGAACTGCCTAATGAGTAGGCAACGTTTCCAATTCAAAAATATGATTAGATAGGTAAGTGAGGATGATGAGACATGCTTATGAGGTCATGAGTGAGGAGAGAGGTGTGTCACATCAGCCTGATCATGGGAGGTATCGACCTAGGGACAAATCATAAAAAGGGACCAAAAAGAATAAACCATGAGATAAAAGGGTTCAAGGATCAAAACATGAGCTAAGACTCAAAATTTTAGTCATCCAAGGGGTCCTAACAAACATAACTTTAAAGGGATGAAACATTTTCAAAAGATTTAAAATCTAAGGCTTTAAAAATGATAAAAACTAACTAAAAGACCCAAGGCAATTTAGTGTCATAACAGGACGAAATGATGGAGAATTTTTCTCACATCCTTCAACGCCTGCCGATAGAAACAGGCGCATATTCATCAAGCGGCCACTTTGGAGGAACCTTGCCTATAAAGGTACAAGTTAATTTTGATATTCCTATATTTGAAGGACATATATATGCAAAAGCCCTAGACAAATGGTTAAATCTGCTAGAAGGTTATTTCTTTGTTCACAATTTTTACGACAAAGAAAAGATCACCTTTGCACTCCTTAAAGCTCTCCCCCATGTCAAACATTGGTGGGAAACTTATTGGGAGCATAGTTCCACAGAGGAGTCTGAAATATATGGGGCCGATCCCACTTGGGATTTTTTTGTGGATGCGGTGAAGGAACAATATTGCCCTGTTGGCAACTATGAGGACCAGTACATGAGATGGACCACATTGCAGCAAGAGAGGGGCCAAGCAGTTCTGGAGTTCACAAATACCTTCCATACCTTGCATACCAAGTTGGGTATCAAAGACTCCGAACGACATTTGGTTCTGAAATACCGTGGGGCTCTACACAGATACATCCAAACTAAAATGGATTTTCTGGACATCTCATCACTCAGTGCTGCCTATCGATATGTTGTTAAAATTGAGCAGAAATTTAAGCACCAGAACAAACAGGAGTTCGGGTCTACAAATACACAACAACCAAAGTATGCCAAAGACATCCCTAACAAACAGTCTCCCGAAAACCAGTCCAAGACATAGGAAAAGAAGGGTCACGTGAAGATAAATAAGGACATCGAAAAATGGTGTGATTTCCACAAAATCCCCTGGCACAACACCAATAAATGTCACTCAAAATAGTCATTGGTGGTCGAGATCAAAGACAAGGAGCCGAACCCTGATTCTGAATCTGATTCTGAAAATGATGGTAAAGGACAAATCATTTACACAGACCCCACTGCTATTTTCACGACCATAGCAATTCAACCAGAAGAACCAACAGATCCCAAAGAGGGGGAGCACCTATTTCATTCACAGATGTGGGTGAAGGGGAACCCGCTACATTTTATTGTTGATAGCGAAATCTAGAAGAACCTCATCTTAGCAGAGGTTGTCAAATAGTTGGGATTGTTGACAACACCACACCTGCAACCATA
This sequence comes from Picea mariana, assembly GCA_032191745.1. Classification (NCBI taxonomy): domain Eukaryota; kingdom Viridiplantae; phylum Streptophyta; class Pinopsida; order Pinales; family Pinaceae; genus Picea; species Picea mariana. Next base: position 13,198 of record JASDQU010252402.1, read on the forward strand.
CAAAATCGGGCGGCTTCGGCAAGGATGAGATATTCGTGTCAGCCAACAGTGTCGATTGTAATATGGAATCCAACCCTTCAAGGATGAGGCATTATGTGATATTGCCCCACTGGATGTTTGTGATGTTCTCTTGGGCAAGCCATATATGTGGAAGCGCCATGATATTTATGAGTCTCGACCTTGTAGTTTCATTGTCACTTTGGGGGGTCACCTCTATAGAATACCAGAGGTAGTTCCCACTCTTGTTCCACCTAAAAAGTGTCGCAAAGTAGTATCTCATATTGAAAAATTTAGCTTCTTCACAATTTGTTCAAAAGGATAACATAAGGACACTGCAACCACTACAGCCTTGCCCCAAGCACCTTCTATCCAATAGAAGCAAGTCGACAAGGCTGTAGAAAAATGAAAAGATTCCTTTTGTACACTGTCCTCTCATGTATTTCGACTTTTTCAACTGCCTCAACCTCAACAGGTTCATGACAAACTTCTACAAACTGAGCAGCATGATGTCTCCAGCAAGGCAAACAACTCACTAAGATGCAGATTCGACAAATGCTTTTCCCTCTCCTCCGGGAACTCAACGCAATGCAGACCATTACTTCCTAAGGAGGGAGGATTGATCCATATGGGTATTGGTGGCCACCCACCTTTTCCAACTGGCTCAAAACAATTTTCTGGCAATATTGGCAATTTACTATTTTTAGCAGGTTTTAACTTCTAGGGCCATTTTGAGGGCCTAAATGAAGGTTTTTCTGGATTGACCCAAATCAATTATAGTTGAAGGCATTATTGAGGCCCCAAAATTAATCTCCTTGACGATACCTTTCCAATGGGCTATCATGCACCTAAAACGGAGATTGTATGCAAAAGTTATGACCCCGGGAAGTTGATGCACTAACTTACCCAAACGGGGCCCATATGACTTTTGACGCTTCATCTCCTAGGGTTAGGTTTTTCGATGTCTAGGAATTTTGGCATTCCTTTTTATTGTAAAAATTCCTTCAGAGCCTCATTGTAATCATCTTCTTGCTAGG
>JASDQU010252408.1:1539-16216 GCA_032191745.1 Picea mariana
TCAAAAAGTCCTTCCTTTGACTTGAAGGCAGTTTTACATACATCTGTCTGTTCTATCAGGACCTGGTGGTAGCGAGAATTCAGATCAATCTTACTAAATTATTTGTCCCCTGTGAGTTGATCAAGGAGGTCGTCGATTCGGGGAACTTATGTACCATTTTCTGACTGTGATTTTATTCAAATCTTGATAATCAATGCAGAGTCACCGAGTTCCATCTTTCTTTTGTACTAGCACAATTGGGTTCCCCTAAGGTGATGAAATGGGATGGATGTGACCCTTGTGGAGCAGTTCTTGGATCTGTCACTTGATCTCCTCATTCTCTAACAAAGAGTGGTGATAGACTAGCCCATTGGGCAACGGTGATCCAAGGGTCGGATTGATGGGGTGATTGACCTGGCAGTGCAGAGGTACCCCAGTAGGTGAGTAGAAGATATCTGAGTATTCTTCCATGACCTTATCTACTTGCTTATGCTGTGGGGAAAGGTCGGCCGCAGAGACCCTGGATGTGGCTGTGATCTTTCACTTATTCTGAGAGTGAATCCCAAAGAAGAAAAACTTCCCCATCTGAGAGATGACATTCCTACATTTCTTAACAGAGATCAAGGAAATAGCACTAGGTGGGACTGTCTCGGGTATCCTATACAATTTCCTGTTCAAAGTAATAATAACACTATAAGGCCTAGACTCATATACAGCATGATTTTTCCATAAATAATGTTGGCCCAAAAGAACATCACAAAATTCGGGAGGAGAAACATCACACAATACCTCGTCTTTGAAGGGCTTGATATTGTACGACAGTCTACATGGTTGGCTGACGCGGAGATCACTTCCTTAGCGGAGCCATCCAATGGTGTAGGGTTGTGGGTGCGATGTTGTCGGCAGGGCCAACCACTTGATGACCTCTACTAATATGAGGTTCTTTTGGCTACCGCTATCCACGATGAAGTGCAGTGGGGTGCCTTTTACCCACATTTTTGAATGGAAGAGGCATCCTCCTTCTTCTAGCTCGTCTGGTTCACCAGGCTGGAGCTTGGTGGTAACAACGGTGGCACTGGGTTCCATGTCAATGATCCATCTTCTCCTTTCTAGTTATGGCTTAGAGTCTGAACCCGCATCTGATTCAGAGGCTTTCACTTCAGCCACCAGCGACTTCTTTGAGCAGCAGTCAGCAGTGTTATGCCAAGGGCTCTTATGGAAGTCGCACCACTTCCCAGTATCTTTCTTCATCTTTATGGGGTATTTCTTTTCTTACAGCTTGGACTAGTTGTCCTCATACTGTCCATCTTTTCTCTTTCCTTTGTTATGTGGGTTGGGGCCACCCTTTCCTGGATTTTGTTGTGAGGGGTTCCCAGGCCCAAATTGTCGCGTCTTTTGTTTGAGCTTATGCTCAATTTTGACAGCATATTGGTAGGCCGTGCCCAAGGATGATATATCTAAAAATTCCATTTTGGTATGGATGTATCTATGCAAAGCGTCACGATCCTTGAGCACCATATGTCAGTCTGAATCTTTGATACCCAGCTTGGTGCGCAAGGTATGAAAGATATTCGTGAAATCTGGCACTGCTTGGTCTCTTTCTTGCTGGAGTGTGGTCCATTTGGTATACAAGTCATCATAACTTCCGATAGGGTAGTATTGTTCCTTAATAACATCCCTGAAGGAATCTCAGGTGGTCGTAACTGTAAATAATGAGGGTTCCTTTGTTTCCTTTTGCTCATAGAAAGTTTTCCACCAATCTTTGACATGGCGAAAGGCTTTGAGGAGCGCAAAAGTAATATTTTCTCTATTCGAAAAGTTATGGATAGAAAAATACCCTTCTAGTAGATTCAACCACTTGTATACAACATCTGCGTCTATCTGACCTTCAAATATAGGAATATCGAAGTTTATTTGTACCTTGAAGGGGGTGGTGCCTCCGCTCGAAGAATATGCATCACTTGTTGCTAGCCGCCAAAGAATTTCCGCAAAACTATCCATCATCTCATTTATTTGTTGCGTGAGGGATTCCTCAATCAACAGTTTAAAAGGATATCATGTCCCATCATCATTCTTTTCCTCTGCTATGAGAGGTCGCTTGGGTGTGTGAGAGATTTTTTCCTCAAGAGAAACAAGGTCGAGACCCAACTCTTTGTACTCCGACTTTGTTGGGGACATGCATTAAGACGACAAGGAGAAGACTGCTCTGATACCACTGATCCGGATTTTATGAGTGGAATGAAATAAATATAGATTAATAACATATGTTTAACACAAAATAACAGAGATACAGTAAAACTAGTTTTTTATTCAATAAGGAAATAAGTTGAAACTGTAAAATGCAATGGAAACAAGCTTGTTGGAATGGTGGTGGCTTATCTCTGGGAAGAGATGTAACAACTACACTCATTCGTAATAATATGATTACAATGAGGCTTTGAAGGCATTTTTACAATAAACAAGAATGCCAAAAACCCTAGAAATCCAAAAACCTAACCCCGGGAGATGAAGCGCCAAAAGTCATGTGGGCCCCATTTGGGTAAGTTAGTACATCAACTTCCCGGTATCGTAACTTTTGCATATGATCTTCGTTTTAGGCGTGTGATATCCCGTTAGAAAGGTATCGTCGAGGAGATTAATTTTCGGGATCAATCATGCCTTAAGATATTGTTGAGAAGCTCGATCCTGAAAAACCTTCATTTGGGCCCTCAAAATGGCCCCGAAAGTTAAAACTGTTAAAAATAATAAATTGCCAAAATTGTCAGAAAATTGTTTTGAGCCAGTTGGAAAAGGTGGGTGGCCACTGATATCCACCTAGATCAGCAGGCATAGAGCTCAACAACAAACTGGGTCCAGGCAAGATACCCCTAACGTGAATTTTTTCTCCATTGCCACCATTGTCAATGTTCAGGATCTAGATAGAGGACAACATAGCGAAGTTTGGATAACTCATCAATAATACCATGCAGAGAAAAATAATGCTCCATTTGAGTGACCCAACCCGTAGGATCGGAGCCAACAAATTTATTGACCTCTACGCAGGGAAGATGGGGTTCACGATGAAAGGATTTGGATTGAAAATGCAGAGACTGAGAGGAATCAACAACATCAGGTTGGTCTAATGAGGAAAAACCCATAGGGCAGTTCAACAATTGATTGACATCGGACTGGAGGGAGGTAAATTGGGTTGTGAGGTTGGCTTCCATGTCAAATTTGTGCTCTAATTTTTCAATGCGGTAATGGGTAGAATCCATCTTAGATGTGATATTCGATGGAGACATGGGATTGATCGATGGAATCTTGGAGTTCTTGGTTGCGAGTGGTGGCCATTTGGAGAGGGGAAGTGTGGGTAAGGAAAACAAATGGGTGGGTGGGACCACACAAAAAAGAGGACTTAGAAGTGATAGGTTACACGACGATCAATGCGTGAAGGGAAATACAATGGAATAGGTGGTGTTAAGACTCAGAAATGTCGCATTTTCATCCACCTTTCCCTTCACTATTCCTTACATTTCATCGTTCCATTAACCTTCCATCATACCATTTTCATAAATACATTTGGGTTTCACATTATTATTTTTCACTTTATTTATTTTAGTATTATAAGTGAATTTATGATTAAATATTAGAAAATTAACATATTTTCATTATATCTTAAGGTTGGATGTGTTTTATGATGTGTATAGGTATATTTGAAGATTTCAACAAAGTCAAATATTACCACCTAGCCTAAAATTAGAATTTCATCTTCAAGCTTTGAAGATTTGAAGAATATTTGGGACAATCATTCAAGCATATTCAAAGGAGAAGATCATGGAGATTTTGAGGGCATATCTTATCCAAGATTTGTGAGAGATGTGTGAAGGATTTGAAGGGATCATATCTTGTAATAATAGGAAAGTGGTTGAGAGAATAGAGGATCTATAATTATGAGACTCTTATCTTATCTTCAAGACTCCCATGTATAAAAGAGAGTGTTCTCTCTTCATTTGGGGGGAGTTAGAGATGAGAGATTAGACTTAGATCAGCTTGAAGTCTTAGAAGGGGATTCTTAGCTTTGATTCTTTCATTGTTATTCTTTCATGCTTTGTCATTTGATTCTTGTAATATAATTTGAGATTGATTTATTATGTGAGTTCACATGTTGTATTGTTTTTCCCTTATTCAATTTCTTGCTTTCCTAGTTAGTGTTTCAATGCTTTCCTAGATTAATTTGATTTCTGCAAATTAGATTAGATTATTTCTACTTCAGTCCTGCACATATAGTGCATGTGCTTCATAATCCTACAAACCCTGGATTGACAAATTAAATGGTTGGGAAAGTACTACAACGCAATTAAAATGACAATATTTTCACCCAACAGGTGGCAAAATAGGGAAACTGGGAAGGGGTCAAGTGCGTTGAAACAAAAAGGATTAAAAAAGAAGGGTATGACTACAATCATGGAGAAAAGGGGAATTCAATGGAATAGGTCCCAAATAAGTTTGTTGATGGGACCACTATACTACATATTTATACTCCAATCTGAAGAATATTGCAGTGATGAAATGCCCAAATTCTTAACAGGAAGAAATGTGTAGTAATTTCGCAAACCGAATGCAAGAGACACAGTTGTGCGGCAATAGATATTGTTTGTTCTGCTTTTGTTTCTGTCCCAAAGGTTAGGGTATTCAAGGGTTCTACTGACAAAGGTTTTCCATGTGCTATAGCTATTTGATATACATGTGGGGTCCAACAGTGGTACTAGACCCAATATCTCAAGGCACCAACTAAGGATGCTAGATTGTGCCCTTAGTTCTACTACCCGACTACCCAGGTACTAGAGAGTATATTCCCGAGTTTTTTTCTCAGTGACACTATAGCAGTCAGGTGACCGATTGGTTTATCTATGGAGGGCTTTAGGAGATCTAGGTCGATCAGTATGCAGGTGTTGTCGATGCGCTACCACCTAAAGGGGTACCAACAGGGGTTACAAGAGTGGCCAACAGATGTGCACTTAAATACCACTTGCATTTTCTTTGTGTATGAATCCCCAACCGCAGGTTTATGCGCGTAACGACAGATATTTGTAGATTAAAGACGTCAGAATACGTCTCTACCCTGAAAAAAAAAAAATTAACCCACTATTTTCTGTCGAGGAAGGTGCTCTGATACCACTTGTAATATTCTAAATATAAAATAGTATGTAGAACATAAATAATTAGTTAGAAATGGAAGATAAACAATGATATAACCATAACAACACCGCAATAATACCAAAATAATACCAGAATAACACCAGAAATAGCACTTTGATTACTGAGAGCAATGTTCACTTGCTTCTTTGAGGAGGAAACCTTTAGCAGAGCAGAGCTATATTACAATAATATCCAAGACAAAACATTTCACACCCTCTATTCCTATTTATACTAAATCTATCTATCCAAAAGAACAATCTAGAGGAAGATCCTTCTAGAAGTGGAAGCTTCTATTAGGTCTTCTTACATTTGACTTATTCCTCCTTATTTCTAGGCCTTATTAATATTGACCTTTATTACATGGAAATATATTATTCTACCCACTTGAGGGGTTGTGTAGGTTAGGTCCCTAACAGTTTTATAGAGAATCATAACTAAAAGATCTTTTCACGATTAGATTCAGGTGGAAGACTAGTATGGTTTTATATGTTTTTTTCTTTTTATAAGTAACGAGTTTTCTATTAAAATATGGACAAAATGTACAGAGATGTCATACTATCTAACATTTGACCCAAATATCCATCAGTGACTTAAAACTTTGTTGGCCTATCCAGAGGGAAACCAGGCCATTTGTTGGCACAGGGGTAGACCTAGAGTTCAATGCTACAACAGTGCACCAACAAAACCCTAACTACCGACCCTTTCGGCAACACCTGTGAAGCATATGAACTCTCAGCCAAGGTAGAGGCAGGAGTGGTTGCAAGACTACAGTTTATGCAACCTTAGCTGGGACACAGATCTGTGACTGGAACACCTTAACAGGGCACTTAGCAGTTATAGTTCATCAATATCCAGTCTTAGCTTACAACACAGTTAAACCCTAATTACAGCACAATGCAGTATTCAACTAATTCAATAGATCCAAGCACTAAGAATACAAATAAAGATCAGTTCTAGTATTCATCCATACTATTAAGCACATAACATTAACATATCTATCTATCATTCATCTATATCGAAGCACTAAGCAAGTTAACATATAAACACATCAATACATCGCACAAAGCAAAGCAACATGGCATGTACGTGGTTCACCCCCACCCTAGGGATATGTCCACCAACTCTTCGCCTTCTTTATTAGCTTCTTCAATCAGTTACATGCACAAAGCCACAAAAACACTACTCCGCAGAGGACAGGAGATCTGTGCACCTCACTAGATACTCCTTCCCCGGGCTAGGTTACAGCACTAAGCCTCTTCTCAATCTCTTACACTCGCTTGCACTGAGCTCTACAAGCCTCATATAGTATGCACAAAAGCAATCTCTACTCAGCACTTAGCACTTTCGATCACACAGATCGAACTTGTATCTCTCAACTTACTTCACCTAGCTACTTATTTATACATTACAAAATAGGTCTAAGCATGGGTAAACCCATGGGCCGACATCTCCATACCCATTACATAATCCCAAATCCCAAAAAGGACCCTAAAAGGGGCCGAGATCCTGCGATCTCCGCTTCGTCTTCGACAACCTGTCGAAGTCCAAAAAATAGGTCAAACCTGACCAAGGATCCTCAAAAACTTGGTCAAGGGCCAACAGGCCCCCAACACTCACTTGTGACTCGTCTCGAGTCACTCTGATCTCGGTAGCTCAGTTTCAAAATCCTCGATCTTGGCTCAAGATGCTTTGACTTGTTGTTGTGCCATGACCTCATTTCAATGAACTCTTGTATGATTGATTTGTTGACAGGTCCCTCTAAGCATTGTTCAGCGGGAGTGACGACTTGCTCCAATTCTTCTCCTCGGACTTCAATCTCTATGAACAGTTGGTAAGCCTCATCCTGTACAGGTTGGAGCCTTTGAGTCACTTCCATGACTTTGCTCTGAATGGTGTGGACCTGCTACTGGGCAGTGCGCTGCTCTTGGGATCGCTTCATCCTTTCAAGAGTTGATAGGGGCTTCAACTGTGCCTGTATTGTTTATGCTTGATACTTCGCCTCTTGGAGTTGTGACTCCAGTGTCCTTAGTTCTAGATTCTCAATGAGTCGCTCATACCTCTGGGCACTATGATCACTCAATTGCTTACATTCCATGGCGAGGCCCTTGATTCTTTCAATTGTGCTTCGGGCAATTGCTTCTCTTTGGTCCCTTACATCCTGTGAAGTGTCAGACATTGTGTGGATCTCTAAGTCTGTTATTCATTGTTGTAGCTGCTGGATAGCTTCTGCGAGATGCTCTACTTGATGCGTGACTCGGTCTTCTACCTGTGGTTCTAATCCTGTCACAGAGCAAAGTGTTATGTTGACTACTTCTTCCACTTTGAGTTCCTCTGTGAGCAACTGTTCTTTTTCTTGTTGAATCTGTGCTTTCTCTTTTTCAAAATTCATATGGAGAGCAACCTTCTCCTGCTCTACAAGTTGGCATTGTTCTACGAGTACTTCTTGCACTTGTTTCAAGGCCTGGGTGGCTTGTTCTGTTTCTTCTTGTGCGCGACAAAGGCGAGCTTCGGTCACATCAGCTAGTCGGCGGAGTTGGACTGACTCATCTCCCAACTCTGGTTCTCCCGATTGCAGGAGCACAGTGGACAATGCACGATTGGATTGAAGGGCCTACTGTACCCCTCAGAGTTTGACCTCAATTCTGTCATACATTTCCTCCTGCTTGGCTTCTTATTTCTCCACGATTTCCTGCGAGGCGTTGTTCAGGGATGCTATGATGAAATCAAAATCATCAGTAGTGAGTACAATCTACATCTTGGTCACAGTGGCTCTAGATTTCTTCCGGGAAGAAGGTTTCAGGGGAGAAACCTTCCTCTTCTTCAAAGGATCGGACTCATCTCTAGGCGATGTTACTTAGCCTTGTTTCTGTTCAGCTTCTTTGCCATTTATATCTTCTACTTCGTGATAGCGCGATGATCACTGTGCGGAATCAAATAATCTGCGGGCTCACATTCACGGTTAGAAAAAGTGTTCTCGGTGCAAGGTTCAAGGGAATAAATAGATAACAAAGAAAAGGATATCTCCAACGGACAAGAAGCCTCCATTAACTCAATTATGTCTGTTACGGTGCGGTCCCAACGGTCTGATGGAGAGTTGTCTGACCATAAATGTATTTCTACCCATTCGGGGTGTTGGTCTAATGGTTATACGGTTCCCAACAGCTATATTGCTTCACCATGGTGAAATGCCATGTGACGTTGTTCTGATATCTCGACCAAGTTCCTGTTTTGCAAATTTTCCTTCTACGAAGTTCCCTCTGGAACCATCTGTAACTTTTTGATCTTTGCTCTCTTCTTGCTGAGCTTTCGAGCCTTCTTTCCGGTGAGCTTCATCTCGTTATTCCTCTTTCCATTCTAATTCTTGTCTTCTTTAGTAATTTTGCGCTGTTGAGATTTTTTCCTAAGATTCAAGGTTAATACTTCTTCTCTAGCTGAGATAGGTACTTCAGTCTTCTGCAAATCTTCTTGTGTTCTTGCAACTTCGATATCCAAGTCTCTGGTCCTAAGTAGCTTCGATCTGTTCTCCTATTCTTCAATCAACTGCGTGATCCTCCTAGTCATGAAATCTTTTAATTCTTGTTTTTTCTTCTCTAAGACTTCTTCTTCTTTCCTTCTAGTCTGGTCCTTCTCAATCCAAGGTTTTCCTAGTAACATAATAAATGGAGCGTTGTTCTCAATAAATTTAAAAACCTTAATATATTCCTCTATCTAAGTTCCACTGGCATTCATAGATATCTAGGTAAGTCTTCCACATAGGGTTATCAGTTTTCCTTTGAATAATCATATTCTTCCCAATGAAGGAATCATAGCAGGATCCCCTAAAAGTTCCCGAGTTCTTTCTATCATGATATTCACCTGTGTTTCCTCATCTAGAACACAGTCAATGTCGAAGTCTCATATTCTTGCTTCAATGCACTCTTTTTCTTTGAAGATCACTGATAAGCTGATATGTCGGTGGTTATTCAGGGTTTCTTTCATCTGTAGCAATGCTTTCTCTGATTCTTTCTGGGGTTCTGCCATAATCTCAGTTTCTGGATCTGCCTTAGGGTTTTCTTGGTTCATATTTATTCTTTCAACCTTAGCAATCATTCTAGGGCAATCCAATACTTCATGGTCCTTAGCTCTACAGCAAAGACAACTAAATCTTCTACTAGGGCACTCCTTAGCTAGATGTCCCGATCTTCTGCAACTGTAACAAAGGGTTAATCCTCATTTTTTTTTAAATGATCCCTAACCTTTCCTGTACTGCGCACTATGATCATAGTAGCTAACCTGCAAAAAGTTCTTTCTAGGATCATGCATCCATTTGTTAGTTCAAACATTCTTTCTATGCATAGGTATAACATATCTTTCACTATTCTTATCAGATCTACTCATATCAAATCTTCTTTCATCTATCAGTGCCCTAGTTTTCAAGCTAGGACAAATCTTATCAAACATACCTAGATCCATACTTTAGAAACAAAAATTTCAACTAATCTTATCTTTAGCAGAGCACGAAGCTTCCAGATCTAAAACTTTTCACTATTCTTACCTTTATTAGAGCACAAAGCTTTCAAATCTTACCTTTTTAAGAAAAAATTCTCACTTTTACCTTTCTCATAGCACAAAGGTTTCAAATCTTACCTCTTTTCTTCAGATCGGACTTATTTTCTTAGCACAGAGCTTCACAGATCGAGTAGAATACTGCGCACTAGAGCAACAGATCTATGCACAGAGATTTCACAATTTCAGATTGGATCTTCGCACAAAACTTGTTTTTCCTTAGTTCCCAACAATCACAGTTTCCAATCCCAGCAACAGAACCATTTGTTGGCATAGGGGCAGACCCAAGGTTCAACGCTACAACAACACACCATCAAAACCCTAACTACTGGCCCTTTCAGCAACACCTGCGAAGCAGATGAAGTCTCACCTGAGGTAGAGGCAGGGGTGGTTGTAGGACTCCAGTGTCTGCAACCTTAGCTGGGACACAGATCTGTGACTGTAACACCTTAACAGGGCACTTAGCAGTTATAGTTCATCAATATCCAGTCTTAGCTTACAGCGCAGTTAAACCCTAATTACAACACAACGCAGTATTCAACCGATTCAACATATCCAAGCACTAAGCATACAAATAGAGATCAGATCTAGTATTCAGCCATGCTATTAAGCACGTAGCATTAACATATATATCTATCATTCATCTATATCGAAGCACTAAGCAAGTTAACATATAAACACATCAATAAATCACACAGAGTAGAGCAACATAGCATGTACATGGTTCACCCCCACCCTGGGGCTACATCCACCAACTCTTCATCTTCTTTATTAGCTTCTTCAATCAGTTACATGCACAGAGCCACAAAAACCCTACTCCGCAGAGGATAGGAGATCTGCACACCTCGCTAGATCCTCCTTCCCTTGGCTAGGTTACAACACTAAGACTCTTCTCAATCTCTTACACTCGCTTTCACTGAGCTTTGCAAGCCTCATACAGTATGCACAAAAGAAATCTCTACTCAGCACTTAACACTTTCGATCACACAGATCGAACTTGTATCTCTCAACTTACTTCGCCTAGCTACTTATTTATACATTACAAAATAGGCCTAAGCATGGGTAAACCCATGGGCCTACATCTCCATACCCATTACATAATCCTGAATCTCAAAAAGGGCCCTAAAAGGGGATGAGATCCAGTGATCTCCGCTTTGAAGTCCCAAAAATAGGTCAAACCTGACCAAGGATCCTCAAAAAATTGGTCAAGGGCCAACACGGGCTGTTAAAAATACATAAGAAATGGAGTTCATATAGAAATATCTAACTAATGACAAGCCTGAGACAATAAGGCTAAAATAACCATATAAAACTATAAAGACTATCAAGCCAAAATGGTGAGGATCTTTAAAAACAACACAACTGTCATCCATCCAATTCATGAACTTGGGGTGCGCCCTTGGGTTGAGAGGCATCGAGTCGAGCCACCAGAGGGGGAGGCTGAGAGCTTGAGGGTTGTCCTTTGTCATTTTCCAGCTGAAAGATAATGCCATGTTTCTTGACTAGCCAAGAGACCATTGTTATCAACAAGTTGGTATGTCGCTCTAGAGCTTCCAGGAATTGAATAAATTTCCTAAACTCCTTCTCTTGGTGCCTCATACCTTGAGCAACTATCGTCTTAACATGCCAATACAATTCCATTGTGCTATGGAATTTGGTGTCTTTGTTCTTGGTGCAACCGAGGTCAAGAATAATGTCCCCCACTTGTTTTTCAATGTCCTCATCCTTTGTGTATGCGTCCACAATCCTAACCTCCTCCTCCAAATTCGACATAGTTTCCTTGTTAGTTGGAGCTACGACAAACTGATAATGAGTAACTAACTCTTCAGCTGTGAGAGATACTCTTGTTTTGCGCTCAACATAAGGCTTTGTTTTTCGTTTTCTAGGAGCCATGAATAACCAGACCTGGGAATGAAAACCCCTTCGAGCTTGAACAGAATGAGTAACAATGATAACAAGAACCAACCAAGTCATAATCTTACTCGAATTTAGTAGCATCCTCCCACGCTTAGACATAATGTTGGCCAAGATGTAGCCAGTCTGATCACTGGTGGGAATTAAAGGGCGCATTTCCATCTTCGATCGAAGAAACTAGAGTCTCGTACACATCCACTTCCTGCAACGTCATTTGATCATCATGCCTAGTCGAGCTATGGTCCAAGCTTGGAGCACAAGGTTCGGTTGTGAGAGCGCGAATAGGGAAGTTACAGGGGTCGAGATGACTGAAGGGACCTCCCGCACATAACCATTATTACCCACCCTTTCGACAATTGCCAAATTCTCCTAGCTAACGAAGCCATGTGTCACCCGATCCGAGTGAGTATGATCTTATATGTTGAAAGAGAGGAAAAGGCTAATTAAATTGGAGAAATGTTAATTAGTTTGAATATTTAATCTTTAAACTAGGAAAATGAGAAATACCAATAGAAGTAGTAGTGTAGATAAGTGAGAATAAATAATAAAGAGGACTTAATTATCAATCATGATCAAATCATTGAATTGATTTCTAACTATTATAAAGATTTAGGAGTGAAAAAATGTTCCTTAGTGTAGAAAAAACTCATTTGTTAATTAGTTCGAATATTTAATCTTTGAACTAGGAAAATGAGAAATACCACTCAAAGTAGGATAGATAAATGAGAATAAAAAATAAAGAACAGCTATTATTTATAGTTATAATCAAATCATTGAAGATATTTCTAACTATTACAAAAATTTATAGGTAACTCAAGTTCCAGTTGTAAAAAAGAATTTACCTCTATTGAAAAAAAAAATTATCCAAAAAAACATTTTAATATTTATCCAAAAATATTTTAATATAGAAAAAGTATTGATTTGTAAAAAAGTATTAGAGAAATACCTATTTAAATATGAAATGAGAGATGACTAAAATCAATCCAAATAATAATTAGTCTATAAAACTAATGACCTTATGGTTTTAGAACTAAAAACTTAAAAACTTTAAATTTATAGCAGATATGGCAGTCCCTCTATTGAAAGAAATAATACAAAACGTTCAAAATGGGTTATTCCGTTCTATTAATGCAGCATTCATTGCTTTGGTCTTTAAAGGCTAATGTATGATATAAGTAACCAAGACTCATCTGGCTTTATAGTGTAAATTACAGAATAGTGGTAAGGATCTTGGCCAAGAGAATAAGCATATTTATTGGTAATCTGTGATAATATCTGAGATTCAAACCTGGATGAGCATAGATGAGTTTGACAGTGTTTTATATGAAAAACACAAATCGCGTTCATTCAAATATACCTGAGAATGCATCATTAGAAATATACATGGAGAATGGCGAAGGCGCATGGCAGGTTAGATCAAAGATGGAGATTTTTGTAATTATATTTAAAGTCAAAAGCCATTATTTGATTGAATTCTCATGTATTACAAATAAACAACGTGGCAGTACTTGCCAATGAAGTATCCACCAGATACTTGTCAACCTCCCCGAACACCAAACATGAATGCCTACTGTCACTGTGTCTTGTATTCTGGACACACACTTAGAAGAAGCATGGATTTAATGAAGGGTTAAAATAACTACTAATTTTAGAATTACCCATCATACGCATCAGCTGCTTGTCCACCAAACTGAACTCTCAATGCTCAACCATCAAAACTCTTCACATGAAAAACGGACCAAAAAAATCTTCTCTTGTAACGATTAGTCTTTCAAGGTACATCCATTAGACACAGTTTGTTCCTTCTCAGGATCCCCATTGGGCACATCTATCAAAGCTTGGGAACATATAATACACAAGGTAAAAAAGTTTTCAATAGATCCCCCAACTTCTGAAACTTAGGCAAAATACATTTCTCCCTTAACTATCATGACATTACAGCCATCATATTAAGATGTAAGTAAATTATATCAAAAACAAAACAGCAACCTAATTGGAAGAAGGTCCTCTTCTTCAAAGAAGAAGCACCCGAATCGGAAGAAGATCCTCTTCCTCAAAATTAGAAACAGGAATTACATCTCAAAAACAAAACAAGCAACCTAATTAGAAGTAGTTCCTCTTCCTCACATTTCACAAACAAAACAAGAAGCAACCTAATTAAAAGTAGGTCATCTTCCTCACATTTCAAAAACAAAACAAACAACAAAATTGGAAGAAGGTCCTTTTCTAGAAACAGCTTTTACATTCAGATAACTTGCAAATTCATCCCTTCCAACTTTCACTTTCCATTATCTTATACAAAGGAGAGTTCCACTCAAGGCATTGGTTTTTCTTGTATTCTTTCCATTCTGCCCACCACATCATGAAGCTGCTTTCTTCCAAAAAAACCTCAGCAGAGATGCTGCGATCATTGATCATTCTTGTCACATTATTTTCAAACTCTTCGAGACTTTCTAGCTCTTGGTGTCGGCCTTGTTTGAGATTTTCCAATCCTTTCAAAGCCTCTTCTACATGTGCCCAAAAGCAAGAGTCCTGAGTGAGCGATGCAAGCTTTGTGCGAGCTTTTTCACCTCTTGAACTGTGAGTTTTTTCTTTATCTTCCATCCATTTTTGAAAAACTTTATGACGAGTGGGTCTTCCATCTTGAAGATAGTTTCTGTTGCCCTTAGATGTGGAATAATAATATGCAATATCCAGAGGCTCTACAAGTCTACTATAAGTAATCCCAGCATATATCCACTTATTTTTGGATTGGAAATCACTTGGCAACTCATGCTTTTTGTACTTCTCAATAATATCATCCCAAAATAAGGAGAGCTTTACCCTACGCAAATTAGCATTGATATCCTTCTTGTCTTGTTTCTTGAAAGAATCATAATATGTCATGCCACATTCCTTCTCACAACGCTCTTTATACCACTCAAGCTCTGCCATATTACATTGTGCCTCACTTAATTCAATAGCTAGCTTAGCAACGGTTGTGCTATGCTTGTTTTCAATATTTCCTGCTTTTTGTAGCGAAATCCATGCATGATCATTCTGCACAAAGTTGATCTTTCAG
>JASDQU010252418.1:8212-24430 GCA_032191745.1 Picea mariana
TTACAATCTTGAAAATACCATTAATAGCTTGAAGGAACAATTAGAAGATTATGAGAAATTGAAAGCAGAATTGGATCACACAAAAAGGGAGCTACTGTTGACAACAAAAAAGTTGAAGAAGTTCGAAAAAATCACTAAAAAATTAGATGAGATCCTTAGCAGTCAAAGATCTCCAAACGACAAGACAGGAATAGGATATAATGACAGTTTGAAGACAAAAAAACAAGAGAAGGAAGTTGAAAATGATGAAACCAACACTCCAGAACAAGTTGAACAACAAGATAGAAAACTAGAATTCAGAAGGAATGAGACATCAAGAAGATCCTCTCCCATCAAGTATGAAAGCAATCATTATGAAGGAAACTACAGAAGAATAGATCGTGAACCCAGATGGACCACACCACAAAGAAGATCACTTACGCCTAGGCATCAAAATTTCTTTCTTGGACATTGTTATACTTGTGGAAATTTTGGACACAAGGCAATCAATTGTAGAATCAATGAAAGGAATAACTATGCAAGCTACATGAATGGTGAAAATAGTAGATATGGAAATGTTCATAGACCTGTCAACAGAAATTATAATCCATTTGACCCATTGATGGATGAAAATATTGTATGTTACAAGTGCAATAATCTTGGTCACAAAGCACAATATTACAGAGAGATGAAGGAAGATAATCATATGTCAAATGTCTACATACCAACTACAACATGGAAAAGGAAAGAAATTCCACAAAATGAAAATTATTGAATAGCATTNATATCATATGACCGGAGATCAAAGCAAATTTTTCATCTTGAAGAAAAGAGGTGGAAATGTTGCATTTGGAGATGACTCATCTACCAAAATACTTGGAAAAGAAACTGTAAATCTTGGAAGTGAAAATGTAAAAGCAGGAAAAGTCCTATTGGTTGAAAATATTAAGCATAATCTCCTTAGTTTCAGCAAAATATGTGATCAAGGATACACTCTTACATTTCACTCTCGAAAATGTAAAATCATAGAAAATAACTCGGGAAGATTGGTTGCAACTACAACAAGAAGATTGAATAACATATACATCCTAGACATGAAGAAGAGAGAGAATACAAAAGCCACACAAAATTATTCCAAGGAAGAGAAAGTCCCAAAGACCAAAAATAAGGATGAAGTATTATTGAGTGCCACATGTTCAAGGGGAGCAGCCCCAAAGAAGAAGGTTACCTTTTGTCATTAAACTCAAGGGGAGCATCCCTAACCTTTGCCATTGATGTCAAAGGGGAAGATAAATTGGTATCATGATGATAGGGGGACCATGAGTGTTTCCATCAATGACAAAGGGGGAGATTATTGGAAGATTGGTTGTTGTCATTGATGTCAACCCTGGTCATGGGTTTTGGACTGCAAGATTGATGAAGTTATTTGGACATGAGGGAAAATGCAACTCTTGATTCGCTATAATTATGGAGATACACTCTGTGGAAGAAAGGGTTTGTGACCATTCTTGAAGCTAGTCAATAAATAGGTGTTCTGGGTAAAACAGTCATAACTTCTTCATATAGAATCCAAATGAAGTGGGACCACTTCCATTGGAAATAGTACAGACTTAGGTTTCTTGTGTGCAAGTTTAAGAATCAGATGTTAAATATTGAGCGTGGGGCATGTTGTACAAGTTGGGTCTTTTGAACAGACCATAATTGAATAAAGTCTACCATTATTTCTATAACCTCTTTTTGGGGAGGATTCAAGGAGTGAAAATTGGAGCAATTTTAGAGAATACATTGAGTAATATTATCTACAGGATCAGAGTACTCCAAGAATTGAAGAATTGCAGAAATTGAAGNATGTGATGATTGTTTGATGGTGATGATTTAATGTAAAGTTTTATTATCTCTCATATATTCTTGGGTGGAAGGAAGGGGCAAGGATGGAGAGTTCAAATCTCTCTTGATATTGGAGGATTGTATCTTCCTCTTGGAGTTTTATCCCTCCCTTACATTTGGAAGCTATAGCTACCTTTGGAAGTCATTACTTCCCTTGAACAATAACTATTGATTACTTATCATATATTGTTCATGGTGTATTGTGGTGTATTGGTGTAACTCTTATACTATTGTTCATTTCTCATTGGATGTAGTTGAATGGTTTAAGTATAAGTTGAAAAAGGTTTTAAATTGTACTTGATATTGATTCACCCCTCTCTCAGTATCAATAGAGTCTTGGACAATATGGACAAATATGGATTCCTAAGAATACTTAGTAGGTTTGGATAGATATATGACAGTGGACGAGAGAATGGATTCATAGATTGGTTCAAAGAGTGGTTCGGAGACAAAGGAACAGTATCATAATGGATGATAATTACACAATAAATGGCTCGAACAATGCTAATGGATTCCAAATTGAAAGATATTTTTTGGACACATGCAATGCATACAACAATTCACATTCAAAACAGAGTAATGCTCAGAAGCAACAATGACAAAAATCCCTATGAACTATGGAAAGGAAGCGTAGACAACAACCTCTACATCAAGGTAACTCAAGGTAGTATTTTATTAATTGAAATTTATGTTGATGATATTTTTTTTGGAAGTACTAATGATAGGTTAAGCCATAAATTTGTAAAGGATGTGTAGAATGAATTTGAAATGTCATTACTTGGAGAACTATCCTTCTTTGTGGGTCTTCAGATATGTCAAAGAAACCAAGGAATTTTTATTTCTCAAACTAAGTATATCAGAGAAATGCTAAAGAGGTTTGGAATGGAATATTGCAAACTAGTTACCAATCCTATGAAAACCAGTTGCAAGTTGAGAAAAGATGATGATTCAAAGTCTACAGACCAGAGGCAATACATGTCAATAATTGGTAGATTACTATATGTGACAACATCCATACCATATGTAATGGAGGCAGTTGGATAGGTGGCATGATTACAAGAAGCACCAAAGGAATCACATGTATTAGCAGTGAAAAGGATTTTCAAATATATCAAAGGAACATAAGTGTTTGGATTACGATATCCAAAAGGAGAGGATCTATCACTTATTTCCTACACAGATGAAGATTGGGCAGGTTGCATTGATGACCGACGAAGCACTAGTGGAGCAATGTTATACTTGGGTGAGTGTTTAGTATCATGGTTAAGCAAGAAACAATCATCAATATCTTTATCTACAACCGAGGCAGAGTATATTGTAGCAACAACATGTTGTACACAGGTTCTATGGATGAAACAAACTCTGACAGAAATATAGGTTGAGTATGATGAGACCATTCCAATATATTGTGATAATACAAGCGCCATCAGTATCTCAAAGAACCCAGAGATGCACTCCAAGATGAATCACAGTCCAGTCAAGTATCACTTTCTATGAGAATAGGTTGTAGAAAATAACATCAGAGTTGAATATGTGGGCAAAAAATAACAAGTGGCAGACATCTTTACAAAATCGTTTCCACGTGAATCCTTTGAGTATCTTTGCCAGAGACTTGAAGTTATTTATACTCCAAAATGAATGATTTTGAATTATTATCTTATATGTCTTAGATGTAGACGAGGAAGCACCATAAATAGGAAAATTCAGGTAGGGAGATCAATTTCAGGAAGAGTTCAGTCAGGGGGAGTATCCCCAAGGAAATTTCAGTTAAGGGGAGCAGCCTCGAATGGAAAGATACCTTTTCCATTGATGACAAAGGGGGGGAGATTTATCAAATGTAGGATAAAAATTCTTGGAGGGAGAGCACAGAGGCATGTAGACAGGGGGAGAAACCCAAGGAGAGTTCAGTCGGAGGGAGAATCCCTAAATGGAAATACCATTTTCCATTGATGTCAAAGGGGGTGAGATAGAAACATGGATGAGTAGTATAAGCAGGAATGTTATCATGACTAAGTGTTGCCATCAATGCCAAAGGGATATATTGTCATACATTTGGCTTAGGTTGATGGAAAATTGGTATGGATTGTTGGTTTTCATTGATGTCAACCATTGGAGAGTGATATTGTATATTGATTTCAACCCTTAGTGATTGATGTCAACCCTTGGATAAAGTCCAATAGAGAATTTCAGTAGCACAAAGGTTTGGGTAATGGACCCAAGTTTGTTTGATGTATAATGGTATGAATTTTAATATATATGAAGGTAATAATATTATATATGGGTAGTACATGTCATTCCATTTCTGATGGTATGTGGAACATCACATAACTCCTCATGGTTAGAGAGTTATGGCCATGTGAAGTTGGAGAACCCAGGTTTGGGTAATGGACCCAAGTTTGTTTGATGTATAATGGTATGATTTTTTGTATATTTGTAGGTAATAATATTCTATATGGATAGTACATTTCATTCCATTTCTGGTGGTATGTGGAATGTCACATAACTCCTCACAGTTTGAGAGCTATGGCCTTACGAATTTGGACCCTCATATGTTGGCTTGAAGCCCCAAAAGGTCAAAGTAGTCAAAGTGGTTTAAGATATTTTAAAAGGTAAATAGTAAAGTGAAGTGATGAGTGTACTATAATTCAAAGTGAATACAAAACAAATTATTTTAATAATAAAGTTAATGGAGAAATTACTAAGTTGACAAGTGGTTAGAAGTGGGTTAGCCCTAAAATAAGGAAAGTGGTTTAAGATGGTTAGAAGGTAACCCCTTAAGGTAAAGTGAAGTGATGAGTCTACTATAATTAAAAGTGGATACAAAATAAATTATTTAAATAATAAATTTAATTGATAAATTAATAATTGGACAAGTGGTTAGAAGTTGGTTAACCCTAAAATAAGGAAAGTAGGTTAATATGGTTAAAAGGTAACCCCTTGAGGAAGCTACATGAAAGTATAAATAAGAGGCAAGGCTCTCTCATTTTAATCACACTTGAGCATATTGAATATCTATAGGTGATTGAGGTAACCAAAGGATATCTAAGCCAAATTTCATAGAGAAGGTGAAGTAAAGAGGTTGAAATTCAAGGGAGGATAAATTCTTTTGATGATGTTTTCTAAGGTGTTTCGGGTAAAAACATCATAACTTCTTCATAACATATCCAAATTCAGTAAGAAATTTTGTTTTGTTTAGATTACATTCTATAGTATTATGTGTAAATATTTCATATCCATACAACAAATATTTCGTGCAGGGCATGCTCTACAATTTCACTCTCTAGAATAAGCCAAAATTCAACAAGGTATGCCATTTTTTCTATAAATTCGTTTCTGAGACGTTCCAAGTAGTGACACCTAGAGGAATTGCATAAAACACACTGAAGAACATTGTGTAATATTTTCATATATTTATTCATTACAGGTACGTAGTTATGATTATTTCAAGTTAGGGTTGTTGGCTAATCCAAAACTAGTCATGTGAGACTAAAGAAAAGTTTGATGAAAATGCTAGTCTCTTGTTGTTAAAGTTAAGGAAGGTTTGTAGGTATGTGATCATATACACCAGGTCTATTACAGAGTTGAAAATCAGATTTGGATGATGAAATTGAAGAGGGATTTTGGTTGAGGTACATGTTGGGTACATGGTTGAAACAAGTAGTTGATGAGTTGTCACATACATGAGGTGTATAGTTGATGATGTTCGTACATCTTGATGAGTCATAGTTGATGACTATTTGATACATGATTTGTACATACTTAGTACACGGTTGGAGACACTTGTTAGTAGTATTGTTGACACATGGTTTATGGATGATGTAGCATACTTGTATTGGTATATTATTAGAAGCACATATTGATCTTGGTGATCATTATGAGTTGTTGTGTTATGCTTGGTTGATGCACATATTTGAGAGTTGTCTTGGTGATTGATCTTGGTGAGTAGATCTGTTTTGGTTGATAATATTGATGAGACAGGTTGTTCTGATAGGTTGTTTGGACAGGTTGTTGTGAAATGTTATTTGTACAGGTTTGGTGCATGGTTGATGCACTTGTTCATGGTATAGGTTTAGGTACAGGTTGGTGCATGGTTGATGCACTTGTTTATGGTACAGGTTGAATACAAGTTGTTTGGTATAGGTTGGTGCATGGTTGATGCGCTTGTTTATGGTACAGGTTGAATACAGGTTGTTTGGTATAGGTTGGTGCATGGTTGATGCACTTGTTTATGGTACAGGTTGATTACAGGTTGAGGTATAGTTTGATGGATGGTTCAGGTTATTGGTACAGGTTGTTTGGTGCAGGTTCATTCGTACAGGTTTATAGTAGTATGTCTCATAGTGATAGTGTGACATTGGTTCCATCATTCTACTTATATGTTAGGGCAGATAGAAGGGGCAAGTAAAGGTGGTTGTAGCCACCTTCCAGTTGTATTCGAATAACATAGGGGGTTGTACCATTGTAGCCTCCTTCTGGTTGTAGCCAGATAATTGAGGAGTTGGAGCTTCCTTCAGGTTGTAGCCAGAGAAACTAGGGTGTTGGATCCTCCTTCTAGTTGCAGCTGAAAAACAAAGGAAATTGGTTCTTCCAATGAATGTGATTCTTAAAGACATATAAGAAAAAGAATTAAATGGTTTTCTCCCACTTTGGGTTTCCACGTGAAACATTGGTGTACTATGTATGTGTGTGATTGCTCATTTGTTCATTGTTTATTTACTCTGTAAACATTGGACGATAATGCTACATTGATATAACACTTGCATTTTATGGTGAAAAAGGATTAAATTTCTCTATTACTGATTCAGCCCCCCCTCTCAATAATCCAACATAATGTCCTCCAAGTATTCCTTCTTATGCTTCTACCAAAATGATAGGCGTTCATGCTCCATAAAAAATATCCTCAAAATGTTATCTGCACCAATTTTGTATAAATGACCTACAATCAGTTGATAGTTTGTAGTTGTAACTACCAAAATTTT
Organism: Picea mariana; assembly: GCA_032191745.1. Classification (NCBI taxonomy): domain Eukaryota; kingdom Viridiplantae; phylum Streptophyta; class Pinopsida; order Pinales; family Pinaceae; genus Picea; species Picea mariana. The sequence goes on from JASDQU010252418.1 coordinate 15,058, forward strand.
CTTTTGTGTAGTATTCAACTCCTTTGGCACAACTCCCATACTCAAAAACTCAATAATGTCAACAAAATACTCATATGTAATCTGTACTGAAAATAGTTGTGCATCAGGGAAATTATTCTCCAAACTACTTGGTTCTTCTCTATTAGTTCTTCTTGACAGATGATCTGGCCCCGCATTCAAACCTCTAGGCTTGACCACTACTTCAAATTCAAACTCCTGAAATAACAACAACCATCTGCATATTCTTCCCCCCATTAACATTGGCTTATTGACCAAATATCTAAGAGCATAATGGTTTGTAAAAATATTAAAATGTTGGTCTAACAAGTAATGTATGCACTTCTGCAATACATACACCATAGCCAAGCCTTCCCTTTCTGTTGTATTGTAATTTTTCTCTGAATTTGATAGTTTCCTACTTGCAAATGCTATAGGGTGATCTATATCACCTTCTCTTGGTTGTGTCAATATTGCTCCAAGTGTTATTGAATATGCATCTACATGCACATGAAATTCCTTGGACCAATCTAGAAACACCAAAATTGGCGTGAAGTTACCATCTTTTCCTTAAAAATATCCAAACTTTGTTGGCACTCATCATTCCACTTTATTTAGTATCTTTCTTCAACAACTTCTCCATTGGCACAATAATTTGTGCATTAACTTCCTATAGTAACCGGTGTGACCAAGTGTAATTTTTAACTGGTGTACTGACTTAGGTGGTGGTAAGTTAGCAATGACAAAAAAATTTGTAGGATCAACCAACAAACCCTATTTACACACCACATGCCCTAACAAGATCCAAAATGGTGTGCTGAAAATGCATTTCGTAATATTCAATGAGATATGCCACTGTCTACACCTGTCCAACATCAATCTTAGTACTTCAACATAATCCTTTAGTAAACTAAATATTGTCCAATCATCTAAGTAAACTTCCAAAAACTTATGAATAAAATACTTAAACGCTACTAATAATACTCTTGAAAAAATTACAGGTCCATTATTCAATCCAAAAGGCATCACTGTATACTGATATGATCCCCATTCTATAGCAAATGTTTTTTTATGTCTATATTTTGGTGCTATCCTGATCTGGTGATACCCTGAAAACCCATCAGTAAATGAATATGCTTCTTGGCCTCCTACAATCTCCAACACTTCATCTGTAAATGGATTAGGAAAAGGATCATGCAAACATGCATCATTTAGCTTCCTCAAGTCTACACAGATCTCGATTCCCCCTTGCTTCTTTTTCTGCATTACTATAGGATTGATCCATTCTGATTCTTCAATGGGTTCTATGACACCAACCTCTAACATCTTGTCAATTCCTACCTTCACTTTCCCCTTGTATATTGGAGTCAACTTGTAAGGTATTTATCTTATAGTTATGGCATCTGAATTCAAAGGGATCTTTATTTATCCAAGTTCTCTTGCTACCCCTTTCATCTTTGAAAATGGTGTTGGAAATAGATCACTATATTCATGCAGTAACTCTGTTATTCTTTCTATTGTTTGATTGTACCAATAATCCCCAATACTGGTAATATTTGGATTTTCTTTTGTTCCAATGTTCTCCTTCTTGATATTCAGTGGTTTATCATATTCATCTGACTCTAGTTGTGGTCCTTCTACTTCTCTTTCCCTTTCTAACTCTGAAATATGAATATTGTGTGGGTTTTCTTATGTTGGGTCATCCTCCATGACATGATAACAGTGTAACAATTGGTTGGTAGTCTTTCTATTATGGTTATGATGATATATGACAATTTCAAATTATATCTCTTCAAATATCCTATCTCTAACCAACTTCAATGTTGTATCTATCTCTAGGCTCTCATGTTCAAATTCAAAAGTGATCACAAAATTCTACTGCATTTCTTCCCAATTTGCAGTTTCTCTACATTGTTCTAAATCTATGTACCAGTTCCTTGGAACGCCTTCTAGTGTGTGAATAAAGTGGTGTGAGCATTCTTATGGAGGTACCAATCTCCATTGGACCATGCACCTGTCCAAATGTTCTATAGGTTGTCCAAACCCATCATACTTCTCCAAATATTTGTTGTCTTTCTTTGTGCCAAATATGATGCGTGGCAATCTCTTGCATTGATACCAGTTATTGATATTTTCTTTATGTGCAACCCACCAATGCGCATGTGTTTCTTTCAGAGCCATGTCTAAAAATAATAGCCTATGTTTCTCCAAAATTTCCAACTCAAACTTTGCTAAAAATTCTTCTAGATTATTTTGACCATAAAAAGTAGGAGGTTCTCTTACCTTGATCCAATCCACCTCAGTGCGCACGTCATTATAGCACATATTTTGGTAGATATTTCATGTAATATTTGTTTCTAGTTCTCCACTCTTGTTTCAGAGTCTGAAGCACAAGAACTAATACTCCTCCAACTCAGCATTTGATCTACATTTGGGTTGATGTAATCCTCTTCGCGCATGGTAATTCTATAAATTTGGTTCATGTCTTCTGTAATAAAATTTTCTGACATAGGTTCCACATACCTTCCTCCTTCTAAGGGATCGAATGGTGCAATAACTTTTTATTACCCTAATTCAAAGATCATCTTCTTGGTCTTCAAATTGATAATATCTTGGTTATCAAAATATCAATCTAGACCCAACAATGTTGGATATGGTGAAGTGTTATCTACTATGTCAATCACTTAAAAGTATTCCATAGTGCACAAACCATCTAGATCTACTGGTATGCCCTTAAATATACCAATTGGCACCAGTCTATGCTAATTTTCTAGCATCAAATGAATAGGTGAATACCCCAATGTAGGTTCTCCCATGGCTTCCCATGTCTTCTTAGGCAAGAAATTTACTTCAGACCCCAAATCCAACATTATATCTCCCATATTGAAATTTCCAATGTTTGCATTCAACCTAAACTCCCTACTTTTTCTTCTCTTCCTATGGACATGATTTCCTATCTTTACCCCTTCTTCCCAATAATTGCACTTTTCTAAGAAATTCTATAACACTTGCAGAGATGACTTATCATTCAACAACTTTACACAAGATACCAATTTTTTTCTTAAGTTACTGACCTTTTCTGTAGACTGATCCTTACTATTTTGATCAAATAAAGGAGGCATTTCATATATTGGTACATCATCTACTAGATTTGTTCCTAAATTGGATGCAATGTTCTCCTTCAAAATTTCTTTCCTTGCTTCCTTGAATGTCTCCTTCTCTTTTCACACATCAAACTTTTGTTTAGGTGTTGTGTTCTTCCTTACCCACTGGTGTTTGTCCTAATTTTGCTTTACTGCATATTCTTCGACCTTGGATCCACCTCTAGTAACTATATGGATCTTATTCCCATCCTCTTCTATGTTTTCCACAACAATCCATTGCACATTTTGGTTGTTCTGATTCCTCTTGTCCTATATCTTTGTCAACAATGTCAGGTAGTCTTCTATACCATGGTTTGTTCAGCGAAAATACATACATGTCAGAGGTGGTTGTGGACAATATCTTTCATAATGCCCAATTTTCTAAAAGTTATGACATACTATTGGTCCTATTCCACCTCCAAATCCTCTTCCTCCACAACCTCATCCTCTGAAGCCTCTTTTGGTTCCTTGATTATCTTCGCATGGTGTATTATAATGAGGTGCCTGATTATACTACAACTGTGCATTATTGTACTGTGGTGGTGCTGCAAACTATTGTGTGTTATTAAAATGTGTTTGTGCTTGAAAATTCTACTCAAATTGTCCTATCATGTGTTCATCATGCACCCTATATGTATATGAAATCCTCTCATTCATTATCTCCAAAGTTCTATAGTCCTTTTCTTCATGTCCAACTGAATTGCAAATATTACAAAATGTGGTCTTAGGCACTATTTGATACTTCTGCATCATGGGACAATGATAAGGATCATGTCCATTTGTTTTACATATATCACGCCATGGTCCTCCTGAAGATAAAGGGATTGGAATACCTACTCCCAAGTACTGCGCAAATGTTGGACACTCATTCTTATGATTCCCTTCTATTTTTCATAGTGTACACCAGACATCTTCCCTCTTTTCTTTTCCCTTATTTTAATTCAACTAAAATTTAAATTTCTTTAGATCTTCTCTCATTTATTCCATCATTGGATCTGTATGTTTATACTGATTTTCCTCTAACTGTAGGGTTTCTTGTAAAGCCTCGACATGTGGCTAGAAATTCTACTGCCTCAATGGATACTTCAACTTACCTTTTAGTCTCTTGAACTTCTGGTCAACTTCCCATAATAATTCACCTTGTTTCTTCTTGATATCTATCATCCCATTCATGAACTGATCCTCTGAACTAGGTCATTGTAACTCATTGATTCACTGTTTATTTACATCTGTAAGAGTTGTAGGTTCTCCCATTGGATTGTTTACTGTGAGACCCATATACTAATCTAGTGCGTGATATTTGAATGTGATTTCCAACAACACAACCTTTGTATCTTCATCTTTAATATGCTTAGCTTCCCAAATCTTTTCACAAATGAACAAATGCTTCTCTGGGTCCTCTAACCCTTCTCCCCAAAACTCGGGTAACCTAATAGTTGGATATTGTCCTACCATTGTGAATTTTTCTATACTACCAACTCTGTGTGGTGTAGATACCTGACCGCTACTTTTTGAACTTATACTTCTACTTGAATTTCCACTGGACCCTTTTCCTGCTAAAATTCTTCTACCACTAATCACTTGTTGTATAACCAATTCTTCTTCTTCATATGTCTTAGTCTCACATGGTGTTGTGGGTTCCACACTAATTTAGATCTGGAATGGAGAACCTTCTTATGCGTCGGACCCTTAACCTCTTGTTTTCCTCTCACATGTGGCGCACACGATTTCCTCAATATGCCAAGTCGCACAGAGACCATATACCTCTTCCTCATCACTGTCCAATCCCTCTTGCTTGGATATTTCCCAATTCTTACTATTGATCTTATAATGGTAGGGTCATCCATTGTGTGTCACTTCAGCTCTACTCATTATCTCCTTGGTCTATTCCTCATCCATAATGATGGGGTCCATTGCTTCCTTCTTGTGGCCTCTCTCTAAATCCTTCTCCATATCTCATATCTTCCTTAGTGCTTCCCCTAGTTCCCCCATGCGCTCATAGTGATTTAGATGTCTGAATCTATTGTCATCACGCCTTTATCATGCAATAATATCTTTATCGACGTGTAAAGAGACCTAATGTACCTTCCTCTAGGTCCCTTCAAAAACTCCTACTTTGGAACAGTGTATGAATGCACTGTATCAACTGCAAACTCAATAATAAACCTTTCAATAATATTGTCTAACCAGAAATCAATAGCGTGTGTGAATTTATTATTAACCCTTTCAAGCCACACACTATTCTTAGTATTCCACTCTATTGTTCTTATTCGATTAGTGGGATGAGTATCCTTCAACCTCAATATCCACTCTTGCAACAACTCTGGAAAATAACAAAAAAATGCCTCATGAAAATCAGTAAAAACATACCTATCCATATATGGCATGGTGTATACCTAGAACTTATGTTATCTTTCTATGCAAAATTGAGCTTCTTTGTTTCCAATGATCTTTCAATCTCTTTCTTAGTAGGATTACATGGCTTGAACATCCCCTTTTACCACTGCATTCTCTTCTCTATCCTTCTCATCAAATCCATTATAGGTTGTTCTTATGAGTTCCAGTCATAAACATAACCATTTGTTGGATGTTATGGGATGACCTGGGTTCTACTTAGTTCTCCAAAAAAACCCTAGAAACCATCGGTCCCTCTGGTAAATGAGAAGGAAACACTATGCACATATTGCACAGTGTAGTCTCACATGAGATAGATTATGGGTGACTATAGGGCCCAAATGTTTTCACTCATGGAAGGGATGGTGCTCATGGGGATGTTAGGAATATCATTCTTCTACTTCAACATTCATCAGGTATACTAATATACCATCATATTCATTCAATAATGTTAATTCTTCATTAAATATTATAATAGATCTAGTGTGCACTATAAATTATCTCTATCATATGCATTTACTAATCCATTCATTCATCATAAAACATATCAACACAACACATAAGAGAAAGCACACAGATAGACAATAGGTTTTACTATGGAACCCCCCGGGCTATGTCCACAAATATCTGTCTTCTTTATTCATCTTCAACAAAATATGGTGTTTCACACATTACATCAAAAATTTATCCTACTCTGTGAGGATGACTACTGTTGCACCAATATCCATAGCTTGTGACCTGATCCTCAGTTACAACCCATCTAACTTACTATGAGCTTCATAACTCTCAAACAAAACACTCATCCATACAAACTCAAGACTCAAAAAGGTTCTCCAAAAGTACTTCTATCTTCATAAGATAAGATACGACCCCATACCCCTAGCTACTTTATACATCCTCTATTTATATTAAAAAAGTGGGTAAAAACCCTTACATCATACTCCAAAACCCTAACCCAAGTGGATTAGGATTTTCCACATAATAATTCCTTGTGCGTGGTTGGTCTTCATTCCTTGCTTTGACTTTGTGCTTCTTCTCCTTATTTCCCTGTGTGATACTTCCTTTTCCTTCTTGCACGCTACTTCCTTTGGTCCATTCCTTATATACCTTCCTCATTTTTTGTGTTGTACCCAAAAATAAACTACTCCAACAATAATGTTAGATGCTCATTGTCTTACTTTGACCCCTGGAATGAATGATTCCACCCACTTCGAGACTCTCACACAAAACACATTAAACACAAATTTCATTTATGGATCTCACCAGGTATGTCACTCAATTTTGATCTCCTTCCAACAATCCTTTGATAATCATTGGAAGTTTAATGATGGAATTGAATATTAGTTGGACAAATCCTACATGTATGGATTTCTCATGAACAATAACACTGCCAAATTTAACATGTTGAGTAGAGATTTATTTGAATCAATTATTCCTATCTTTTATCCCTTCTCCATTCTCTGCGATTGAACTTTAATGAAAATATGGTTGTCGGTTTGGAGCTACTTGATTGGTTGCACTGGAATTATGATTTTACTTAGCCTTCTCTCAGCCAGTGTAGGATAGAGTAGGAATAGGAGTAGCATAGTTATCTTTTTTCCTTTTTTCTATCACAGTTTAGGTGTTTGATTCATTTTTCCTCTTGTGTTGCATAGATTTTGGTTTGTCTTGGTTTCTTCAATAAACGCCACCAGTTGCGGTTAGTGTAGTTTGTAGTTCGTGATGGCTTGATTTTGTCTAAGTTTATTTTCATCAAATATTTCCTCTTTTCATTTGATGTTTTTTTTATTTTTGTTGGAGTAAAATCTTGGCTTTACCTTCATTTTCATCCATATTCATGAGGAAACCATGTGTGTGAATTCTTTGAGAAGTTCAACTGCAAGATTCACTGGTTTCAGTAGTATCCACTTTGGCATTGATAGTTGGATAGTCAGTTACCCTAATATGTTGAAATAATACCTATTGATGAATACATTACAGCTTGGCCAATATGGAAACCAGGTTGAGAGAATCATGTCGATTATTCATAGCCTTTCTCTAAATGGTGTCTATTGAGAAGAATAATTAAAGTAATTATTACTCTATGATAGAGGGTGTGCTTGATACGTTTGGTACATCTATCCTTTGTAATAGCATACTTTCCATATAGAATACACCTCGAGGAACATGACATTAAGTTTCAATTTCCCTCTGATGATTCAATCAAAATTATATCTAATCTTGAGGATATTGATTGGCCAAATAGATCTAAAACACACTTATTTAGAGCAGATCTAGTGATCGTTACAAAAATAGTAATTTTTTTCCCAAAGGGAGCCTCTGTTTGACAAATCAACATTCAAGCTAAGTTTACTACACCTCTCTATTGAGATCATTGGAAACAATAACCGGTAAGACTCACATTGTGACTTCATACATCCCAATAGGAAAGGTTCCTTGTCTATTCAAAGATTCATATTTTGGTTTAGTGTTCCATGATAGCCCTAATACATTCTTCACTTCTATTTCATGAGTGAAATCTCCACAAACATGTTCTACTAGGAGATATTTATATTCTTTTACATTTCTTTCAGTCAGATTTTCTAACAAGTTAAATAATGATGTTTGAAATTGGATAATAAATAAATTATGATCATGGGTCATTGGTTTTGATTGGTGATATGTGTTTATCATTTTTGTACAGATCCTTCTCATGCAAGTTCATGCTCTCTTGAAAAAAAAGAGGGGACATGACTCAAGTAAGACAAACATCATGATCATGAGGCATGTTACCCAACTTCTTGTTAATATTATGGTAGTTGTGGGAGGTATTTACCCCCATGTGTGAACTCGATGAGAATAGAAGACTTCGGGAAGAAAGAGAAACCCTAATGAATTGGATAATAAACCTAGAATCCTTGTCAGCTCAAGAAGATAATTTATATTAGGCTATTAGCCTCCAAGAGAAGAAGTCGGCCAGAAATTATAATAATATACTGAACAGACACTTATCCAGAAGGAGAAGTCGGCCCCAAAAAAACTGGCAGAACCACTATAAATATAGGGCGCCAGTTCTCATTTGTTACATCTAATCATTTGCAGTGAGAGCTAAATATGCGCAGACAGTTGCAGGCAGCAGCTGTTTGGTGCGCAAGTTTCTGGGAGAGCTAGAAAGTGGTGTGTTGGCTTGGATATCTCTTGGCTAGGGTTTGGGACTATCTGATCAGTCTTTTTTGTTGTTTTATCCTTGGGGAGAGATACATTGTCCTTTGTTTGGCTATCTAGCCTAGGGTTTTCTTCTGGAGGAATTCTCAGGTCAAGGTTAAGGTGCTCGGAGGGAGGCTTCGGCCTGTGGTTGGGTGATGAGGGTATCGTCAATGGTAAAATGAGCACACCATCTTTTATATTCTAACAGGTTATGGGCCCACATCCCTTCAGTCAGCCTAAAATGCTGGAAGGAAACATAGCCGCTAGATATTGAGCTCATTGAGGAACTGTCGCTAGGGTTACTAGCAGGAGCATCTTCCAAAATCACTACAGCTAGGGTTACCAGTAGAAGTAGTTGCAGAAACCATAAACCTCTTGTTGAGGAACCTTAAGTGACGAGATTGACCTAATCTCCAGATAGATCAGTGTGCCCTAGCCCAGTGCATCTCCTGGTACTCTTAGAAGGCCAAGACGTGAAGTTTGGATTTCTGGTCAAATCTAGGGTTTGACCAAGTCAAGAAAGCCATGATGAACTCTATGAAGTTTGAGAACAAGCTAGATGGAGCCTCTAACTTCAGAGCATGGAAGACAAGGATTGACCTCATCCTTGCTAAGAATAAAGTGTTGGATATTGTGAAAGGAAAGATCGTGAA
>JASDQU010252419.1:0-16054 GCA_032191745.1 Picea mariana
TTGAGAGTGTGAAAGGGAGAGAGAGGTGCATGAGGGTTGAAATCTGTGGCATTGTAATAACATTTGATGTGCGATTTCAGTCTTGATGTTACAATTTCGACTCGAAATTATGTGTGATGTTTTTAACATAAAAATGTGTAATTCAAAAAAATTATTGAATATTTAGAAAAAATGATTTCTGAAAAGTCCTTAAATTTTCGGTATAAATTGTAATATTATTCGTCAAATCTTGTACGATTCTTCCATAAATCGTTCACATGGTCATGGCGATGTCAACTATTAAGAGGAAATAATGTCCATTTTTCATAGAACATCAAAACGAATAAGGTTACAACCATGATTCATCAAGCTTACATTGAATCAAATTCATCTAAATTTTCACTTTGTATAACTGAAATCTCCTCATTCATAGATATAATATCCTAAGATTATTTTTTAATAGATTACTCTTGAAATATTATGCTTCGATTATATTTCTTATGTGATATGTTCTATGTCTTCCAGCACAAAGTTGCCTAAATAATCTAGTTGATGAATCCATCTACGTGTTCTGTGTTGTTGATGATGAATCCATCTACGTGTTCTGTGTTGTACATGTATATCTATACTCTTTACGTACTTCTTAAAACCTGCAAAAAAAGTCTCTTAATAGACAATCCATGGCCTTCTTATGGAAGTCATCCGTCCACATATCTCGTTTGTCTCCTCTCGTTTGGGTGACATTCTCATATTTTTTCCCTATGGAGTGTTGTATTTAGAAGGGTCCAACTCAAGGTGAACCTCCTTAGATGGGATTGGTGAGAACTTCCTTGCCTCTTAGTCTCTTCCCTAATATATTGTATCTGATAGTTACATCGATTATCATGTAGTTGCAAGATCATTTCCATATCTTCATATTATACTTCCTTCCTTATCTCTCCTCTATCCTTTGGGTCTTGACCTAGAATTGTTGTCTCTATTATTCCCTCATTCTTTGTTTGTCTTTCCTTTCCTTATTTTCTTCCTTTTTCTTTGACTTCTTCAACTCTAAAATTGAATCGTCTAGCATCTCCACCTGGTATGCCTTGTCTAGTTTTTTTATTCTCATAGTCTCTTCTTAGCTTTTCTAGTGCTTAAATAACATTTTTGCTTCTAGATATGCCACTAGCTCCATCAAAGTGTTACCAATTTGTGTCATTATTGGTCCTTCATTAACATCAACACATCCTACATTTATGTCATATCTATGCTAGTGTTGCAGATTCTTGTGCTAGAGCTTCACCGTCATCATTTCCTTCTGTCCTTGTCCTTTCTCCTGTCACCTCGACTCTATGTTTCCTTTGTACTGGGCCATCGTAACCTTCAATATTACTCATGTAAACCTATAGCATTCTTCCATTGTACTGGGCCATCGTAGCCTTCATTATTACTCATGTAAACCTATAGCATTCTTATGGAAGGTACATATCTTGGTTCATCACCGAAATTACCATATTAGCATTGGTTTCATCCTTCAATAAGATCCAACATCGTCACTCACATGTTCAAGTAAGTTCACGTATCATTCTTTTATACTTCCCCTCTTTCACTTCATTTCAAAATTTACTTTCATATTCGTGCGACTATTTTAAACTCATGGTAGTTGGACTTCCTAACATGTTATTTCATAGTTTATATGTTTCTTACTTCCGTAGTACTTAGATTTCCTTTTCTCCTCTCCCAACATTCTCTACTTGACATACATCGATGATTCTTAATCATTTTTTACTCATCGTCTTATATCTACTTTGATATCAAATCCCCTCATCTTTACTCTAAACCAATTATCAAGGCATGCARGAAATTACTTCATATATGTGCCAATACGAACCTTTCCTACCCAGTATTGGTATTGAATTTTTGTGTGCTTTGTTTTCTATTTGTTTTATGTTTTTATATTCATTTCTTCTCCTTCTTTGAGAAATATGAAAAAGCCTCAAAAGAGTTTCATCTAAATGATAATAAATTAGTTCATGTGTGTGCTAGTAAGAACCTTTCCCATACAATATTGCTATTGAATTTTTGTGTGCTTTGTTTTCTATTTGTTTTATGTTTCTCTATTGATCTCTTCTCCTTCCTTGAAGACTCACTATATTTAAATCTCATGGATATACACAATTATGACTATGTAATATGTAATCTATGAATTTCACATGTTACTATTCACATTTATCTACCCACTTAAAGGTATAAAGGTGTGACCTACATAGGTATTCTCACTATGCATGAAGTACTTACTAATGAAACTAATGTCTCTCACTCTTCATGTGAAGGCTCTCATAAGATCCTATATTCATGCCCTCCTTGTGATGTGTAGAACTTAATGAGGTTCACATGCCTTATATTCTTTTATATTTTGACTTTACTAGATGGTTTGAAGCTTCGTAAACCTTTGGGGTACCCTCTTACTAGTGAGTTTCTACGTTGGTCTATAGGTTTCTATTCTAGTCCATATTTACTTGGAGTTATTCATGTCCTCATGACCCAAATCCATTTTGACACAATTAAAAGGGGGTATTCTACGTTAAGCCTTCCTATTTTCTTGGTGTCAAATGAACCATGAATTTCCTAAACCATAATACATTTATAAGGCATGACCAATAAAAACAAAGGGTGTTTTCCTAAGGAAATACCTATGGTATGGTATGATGCCCTAAATCAAAAGTTCATGTTCAACACACATGTTACCATTTCAATAGATAAAATAAATTTTCCCATCATAAGGTAACATTTGCTTATACCTTAAGCTCACTTCCTAATCTATTCATATTTATCCTATCCTCTTTGCAAATCATCTTGAATCGCTCTTAGATTTCTCTCTTTCTCTCTTGCTATTGCACATCAACAGTTTTGGATTAGCACCAAACCTTGATCTAGCTCGTTATCCACACTCTTAAGCTACTTGGTATTGTCATCTCTAGAAAGTCTACATCTATCTCTTACTTCTAGTTTCATTTCTTCCATGAAGGCTTATTGTCTTGTCCTTGGATCTCTTCATTGGATTTTGTCCCCTCTCACACTTTGGATGATTCAACATTTGTACCTCAAGGGAGGTTTCAAAATAACTATGGTAGGGATGATATCATGTCTCTAAGGGAACATATGGTCATCATCCAATTCTTCATTTTTTTCATGATAGATATAGTGTATTTTATTTCATTATATTAGATATCAATATCATATTTCTTTTGCATGAAGTTGTAGTTGTACATATTTTTTTACATGGTTTAATTCTCTCTTAGAGATATGGCACATCTCTCATCCTCATCCCAAGCAACTTAAACACCTATAAGAATGACTTTTTTAGTTTGTTCCTTCATTTTATCCCTTATTTAATTTTGAATAATTAAGTCAATTATCTCACCAAAGGAAATTTTTAATAAAACTGTGTTGGTTTCTTTTCCTATATTACTTACTTTTTTTTCATAGTTATTGATAACCCTAATTCAATTACCCTAATTAATCCACAATTTTTAATAACCTAATAAAATGTAACACTTAATTGATATAGTGTCCTTCTCTTGTATCTTCATGTATTTTCCTCCTAGGGTTTCTTTATTTTATTCTCTCATTTTTTACACCACTCCTTCCTTCCTCCTTATTAGTGGAGTTTCTTTTCCTTCCTCCTTATTAGTGGAGTTTCTTTCTAATTGTCATGCTACACCTTGTACTTTTTTTCTAGAAGAGGAGGATAAATAGTGCATATGTATCTTTCCCATTAATGGAAGTAAATGATGTATTTGTTCCTGTTTTTATATATGATTGTGCAATTTGAAGCTGTGTTTGGTTTTGTTTTTCAACAACTCATGAATACACCACGATTGTTGTGTTAGATAAGAAACATGTCCTATTGATATATAACTTTTGTAAGAGAACTAGGGACTAGGAAGATGTTTGAAGAGAAAAAAATCTAGTTGTGTTTTCTTACTAGAGTCATACAGGAGAAGCAATAACAGTTTCAACAAAGAATATGGTTAGCTTATTTTAAGGAAGCTATATTTGAAGGTGAAGGTGAATTTTCAATAGAACCATTTTAGCCATGCATTGTTAAGATTCAAGAATGGGAAAAGGTTGGATATTATTGAAAAGAGGTGCATTATTGCACATTTCCCAAGTGGTCATTGTAAGAGTGAATATATTCCATATGGTTAGTTTATGTAAAGGTAGGAAGAATTGTCGCAAATGTTAGATGATATGTAAATTAAACATGAAGAAAAGAAAAATCAAGTGATTTGCACTCTTAAAATTACTTAGAAGATAACTTTGTTGAAAGATAAGATCATGTTAAGGTAGCACTCAAGTAGCAAAGTAGTATTGGAGGTTCTTAAGTGTCCTAAAGTTGAATTCTTTTATGTTGTGCATGTAATAAAAAATTGAAACATGCTAGACTACCATATATATTGAATATGAAGATGGAAAAGAAATTATTTCTTAGAGAGATCTTAAAAGTAATTAGAAGAGGACTTTGCTAAAAGATAATATCATGTTAAGGTAACCCTCAGGTAAGTGTCATAAAGTTGAACTATTTTATATTGTGTAGATAATAAAAAATTCAAACATATTAGATCACCATATATATTGAATATGAATATGTAAAGGAAAACATTTCTTAGAGAGATTATAATAGGTTTAATTCCTAAGAGGTACACACAAGAATATTAGATAGCTAGGTTCCAAAAGGGATTGATGATTCCCTAGAACGTTTCTTTATTGATTTGAATGAATGTGTCAAAGTGGAAATTAGTGGTTAGATTATTGAGTTAAATGTCAAGGACTGAGGCATTAATGATAGCACTAAATATGAATGAATCCAAGGAAGGGTAGAAACATGTGATCAATAGATTGCAACAAAATAATTCATGACAATAAATCACATGAAATACTTATGGTTTGCTAAAATCTTAGTGGGTATGATGCATATGAAAGAAAGCAAAAATGGTGTTATAAATTAGTTTTGGATGGAATATCCAATAAAGGAGAATTCCTTTAGAGATAAAGAAGTTCGAAATATTTCAACATAGGCGAAGACAATTGATCAAATGCAGTTCTTGTACCAAGAAATAGAGGTGCCGAGTAAACATGATATTGCATTAGAAAAGAACAAAAAACTTGTCACCTCTTAAAGTGATTTTAAAAGAAAATTTGAGGATTATAGAATATATGATGATTATTCTTTTGATACTTACCATGAAATGCGATTTTTAAGGAATGCCATGAGATTAATTCTAAGGTAGCAACAAGCATGGAATATGAAAATAAAGAGATTGTTAAAGAGATCCTTGTTGTGAAAAAATCTATAGATAGAAAAAAATATGAAAGAGAAAAAAATGATAATGTGATTCCAATAAAAAAGAAAAAAGAAATGTGTGCATAAATAAATTGAAGTAGATTCCATAACCCATGAAGTTGAAGCAAAGTGAAAGTTACAACAAATTTTATTTCCATATTGCAATTGTTCGCAAACATGTAATAGAAGGAGATTTGGGGGTTAGAATAAAGAACTCGTGTGTTTCTTCATGAATGAAAGTAGAAGGATATTTGGGAGTTAGAATAAGGAACTCGTATGTTTCTTCATGAATAAAACTAGAGAAACAAAACATAATGAGTGGAGAGATTGTTCCTTAGAATTATGTAACAAGTGTCGTTTTGGCATGATTCTATATTGATATTTACATTACCTCTTGTATTGCACCTTTGGGAGTGTTTTTTTCAAATAAACACATTAAAGAAAATGGATCATAAGGAAGTATAATCTTTTACATAATGGACGTGAAGGAATATGGAAGTTAAAGAGTAGATGAGGAAGATATATAAAATGTGAAATAAAAAAATTTAGAGTAAAAGAAAATTATTAACGAGTGGGTTTATAATAGTGGTGATAGTTATGAATTTAGAAGATAAAAAATTGTAATATATATTAAATTGTTTAAATGAATTCACTTATCATTAATATTGAAGAATTAAAAGGAAATATTTACTTTAGAAAAAAGAATTCTACAAAATTGTTTTAGGAAGTGAGTTGAATAGAACTTTGCTAGTGTATAAAAAAAATTCCTCTGTTGAGAAATGGGAAAAATAGTTTTTAAAAGGTTATAATCAATAGTATTAAGAATGATTTTATTTACACAAACCCTGTGATTAAGTTTTTAAAGAAAAGAATAAAAAATGCATATTTATATTTTCCACTGCTAACATTAAACAAAAGTGCTCGAGAGCGTGGTTAGTTCTTAACTTTACGCAATCCTAATTGGGTATGCAATTTGATAGTTTCTTCAACTTTCTTATATTTTGATATTAATAGAAGATATTTAATGTTAGATGGTTGTTTCTATTGTATGTAAATAATTTGATAGTATAATTAATTTTATTTTATCTGATTTAAAATACTATCATAATACTAGATTTATCAAAATCAATGATAGTTTGAACTCTCCCGAAAGAGAAAAAACAAGTAATTTTTCATCTTTATATTTCCCTCACATGCACTATTATCAAGTTGTTTAATTCTAAAAGATTCTAAAATACATTTTTTAAATAAATATATTTTTTCTATAAATATTTTTACAATTTAATAACCATATACATATTTTTCACATTCAAACAATTATATATATATTTTAATATAAAAAATTTACTTTTAATTATTCATCTACAATTTCTTCATACATAAATATACATATATAGATTAGTCTTTAAAATAAAAATAATAGAAATAGAAATTTATTTGTTTTTTAAATAAAAATAAAACAATAACCAAACAAATTTCATATATATATACAACTTTTTAAAAATACGAACCTTCCACTTCATATTATTTTATTACGCCGAAAGGCGTATACCTATTGGAGATGGGCACAATTAATGATCTTTTATTCTTAAATTCTAATCTGATGGTTATGCATTGAAGATGCTGGCATATTCTTAGTCGTCCTCCAAAATCAATGAGTCAGATTTATTATTGGTAACTTCTTTGCATTTATAAATGCATCTGTTAACCTGTTTACTTTTTAACATTTACCTAATCATATTAAGAAATTACTATAACATCATATGATTGCCACGTTTAAACGATTAACTTTTGAAATTCTTCAACTATCCGTGAGTTTCATTATCTACCTCAGTCATCGGCCTACTGTGCTAGTATATTAGTCAAATGTTATACATGTCATTCCAATATCAATTACTCTTTTTAATTTGATGATTTTAAGTTTTGAATTGTGTCTACAATTATGCGCATGATTATTAAAAAAGTCATGTTATTGTTTTGGTTAAATATATATATAATAATAATAATAATTTGATAAAAACAAAAATATAAATATAAATTAAAATTAATGATATAGATTTAAAAAAAATAGTTATATTAATAAAATTAATTTTAAAATTTTAACTTTTATTTTGATTATTTTTCTATTACCTTTCAAAAACACATTTCCAAAAAAACATATATAATAATAACTTGATAAAAACAAAAATTAAAAATATATATCAAAATTAGTTATATATATTAAAAAAAAATAATAACCATATAAATAATAAAATTCATTTTATAATTTTTATTTTGATTATTTCGCACTCCCTTTAAAAAAAAACACATTTCTTAAAAAAAAAATGTATGAAGATCGCATTGCTACTGCTAAGATCACCGTCCACTTACGAGGCAAGCAGATACTCAGGAGGAGGACGCGTTCCTCGTTTTTCACTTTACAAGAAGACTTTACAAAATAGAGGCCACTATTTTCTTCGAAAAAGTTTTCCCTGGAAAGATAGGGATGGAAATATAATATTATCTTAAATCATGAATCAAATTTTTTATTTTTTTTTACATTGAGCGATCTGGATGGAAATATAGTATTAACTTAAATTATCAATCAAAATTTCGAAAGTTTTTCCACCAGCGTCTATTTAAAAACCTATTTAATAGACTTTGAGAATTTTCATAGTACATATTTTAATTTTGATTCCATGATCGAGAGACCAAAGTATAAGTCAGCCGAATATAGAAATTCGGACACATTAAAGTTATATTATTATAATAAATATTGAAGAACTTTTGACGATCAGATTTTGTCGTTACATTAACTTATATAATATTATAATTACCGGTAGTTATAACGTGGTGCAACAACCAACAATTAGTGCAGAAAATTTGTAGGAAGTACGTTGATTTAAATCTTCTCTCGACGTGACTACTTTCAAATTTTCATATCATATTGAAAGCAGGGTTGGAATTTGAAAACATTAGATTTTCTACATCAGGGTTTCGGGTATCTCGTGTCTGAAGTTCCTGTCATCGAAATAAAATGCGAAATGCGTTACAATCCTCAAGTTACAATATTTTTTTAAAATTGCGTGGAAGTTTGAACCTAAAAATTTAAAATCATTAAATTACGTGGAACTTTTAACATAAAATTTTAAAATCATTGAAAAGTTTTTTGAAAGGTGCTTAAAAGTTTAAAATCATTAAATTACGTGGAAGTTTTAACATAAAATTTTAAAATCAAAGTAGAAAAGATTTTTGAAAGGTGCTTAACTTTTGGTTATAAATTGTAATCTTAGATTCTTTCATTAGTCGATATCCACCCTGCTATGTTGTTGGGCCACCCTGATATGTTGTTGGGTTCGTGTATGTATAAGCTGTCTGATTTGAAAGCAATTCAGATTTGTCAGCTTATACACTACAAGTCACAACATTCAATGTTTATAGCATAATGGATATGGCTATTGTTGGTCATGTTCATGGCTACAAATTCAGATTTGTTGGTTTCTACACCATTCTCCACAACATTTCACCATTCTCTACAACATTTATGGTAGATATTGCTAGAGGTGAACTACCATTCTTGGTAATGGAATTTGAATTGCTTTCAGAATTAAGACTTGACTGTCTATACAACAGCGGTAAAGTGGTCAATATCCAGCCTGTTATGCAGCATTCAATACTGAAACTAATATTCATTATATTATTCATTATTGAAAACTGAAAACCAAGTTCACCTAAAAAAAATTTTAGAGAGGGAAGCGGGAAAATGGAGAAACCAGAGCTTTGAAATTTCATGGAGGGAGGTCTGGATAGGTTGAGTATTGGTCCATTTTCGATCGGATGGCCACCTTTCCACTATTATTATTGCGTTTTTTATCGCTCCTGCTTTGTACTGTTCAGTGGTTCTCATTCTCATGACCTTTTTGGTAAACTGTAAGGGTCTTTTTTTAACTAATTTTGTTTTTCTAAGCTAGGGCCCGTCTTGTTTCCTTTTTCCTTTACCTTAACCCCTGAATTTATTGTTCCTTGATTTTTATCCTATTGTGGACTCCAATTCCATTGCTTCCATCTTTGGAAACTGGTCCAATAGATTGGTTTTGAAGGTGCGGTCTGTCAGCTGTCCACACAGTTTTTTCTGCCTATTTTGTTATCTCCTTAAGTGCTTGTCAGTCTCCTTAATGGATCCATCTGATCTGGCTGGTGGGAAGAGTGAAGCTCGAAAGGCGACCACCCACGCCAGGAGTCATGAGCATTTAACCTTGGCGTTGTCATTAAATGAGTTTAATCATTCGTTTAAACCTGCCGTGCGCGCGGATGCTTCCACTTTTCTCCCTAGGCCACTACGCTCACCGCATTTTGTTATTGATCAACCTAACCTAAACTCTTTCCCTGCGGAGAGGTTTTCATCCCAGTTTCTAGAGTTCCACAACTTATATGCTCAAACAGCGTGACACCAAAACCAACCGGTAGAAGACGAAGGCTTTGGAAACTTAACAAGGTGCCTAGAAAACTTGTTTTGGGGTCGGATATAGGTTTAAAGGAAACCTATCATATGGCTCTTTGTGGTTTGGTAGGCTGTGTCTCATACCATTACCTACCACAAGAACTTATCCAAGAGTGGATGGAGAAGACTTGGCAACCTATTTTAGGATACTTTCCAAATGTTATTTATCTAGAAAAAGGGTGGTTAGGCTTCGTGTGTAGGTCGCCTGAGAATACAGTAACTTTATTGGCTTCCCGATGGTTATTTGGTGCTAGCAGTTTAATGCTTAAAAGATGGCGAGTCTCCTTTGATCCACACGGTGAATACTTCTCAAAGAGACACCTCTGGGTTCTATTGCCAGGGCTTCCACTCTAGCTCTAGAATGAAGGTGCTCTTAGAGACATTGGAGATACTCTCGGTACCTTTATCTCTGTTGATAGTATGGTTCTCAAAGCATCATATAGGAAGTTAGGTAAAGTTCTGGTGGAGTTAGATATCCATGGCAGCTTACCAGAAACATTGGATATTGTTTGGCGCGACAGGAGAAAAAAGCAACTCTTAGACTATATGGGGATCCTATTTAGATGAAATCGGTGTCACGCAACATGCCATTTACGCAAAGATTGTGAAGTTTTGGAAACAGCGGAAGAGGCTGATGAAGAAATAGACAATTGGGAAGTGCTAGACTGCTCTCTGGAGGTGCAACTTTTTGGTAATGTTGATCCTGGTTTTCAGATTGAGTCAAGGTACCAGGAAGTATCACCGGAGAAACTCATAGGTAAGCTAAAGTTTTTTTGCCCTTCTTTGTATGAATCCCTAACTCTGTGGGAAAAGGATATTTTGGGTAATTCGCAAGGGTTAGAATTATTGTCTAGCAATATAGTCACTTTAGCGGTAGTTGATAAAGTTGTGGGTGTCAAGTTACGCAAAAAGTCTTCTGTTGTAGACTTGGGACCAAAGAACCTATCGGGACAAGATGTTAATAATGTGGTTATTATTGGTAGTAGCTCCCCTACTATAGGCATGGCTTTAGAAGACGCTCCCCTAGCACTTGATCACCAATCATTGCAATCTGGTTCCTCGTCACCTTTTCTGTCGGCCTTTGAAATAAATCTCCAAGGCTGTAGGGAGTCGGAAGTTGATGATGAAGCCCTTTTGGTTGTTTTTGATAGTCTTCTTCCTTCTAACAGGGATAAAGAGTCCTCCATTCGCCTACCTGTCTACCTTGGCAAATGCGAGTGTTGATGAGGCTCTCGGTGGGGAACAAGCTACTTCGTCCAACCCTATCCCTATAGGCAAGGGAAAGGACTACGCATGATCGTGCAGTTTAGGAGTAGAGATCTCTCCCATAAAAACTAGAAGCTCTCGGAAAAAGGCGGAAGGGGGAACAATTTTTTTTGAAGGTAAGGATATTACCACTGCTAATAGTGGGGCACTTAGAGCGCTGAAGGCCCTAGCAAGGGTGAAATAATGATTTTACTATCCTTGAATATTAGAGGGATAGGGGGCTCCCTAAAAGCCGTCGCGTTTCGTCGGGTTTTGGATCGTGTTCACTCAGATATCATTTTTTTAAAGGAGACACTTGTGGAGGATTATAAAGCAAGAGGTTTTTTGCAGATTTTTCATCCGACGTGGGTTTCATGTGTTGTTAGTTCTCTAAGACATTCCGGGGGGTTACTAGTGTCATGGGATTTGAATTCCTACTCTCTTCTTCCCTCTTTCACATGTGGGGATATCTTTTTGACAGGCAAAGTTTTAACTACTCATTGCTCTATTTCTTTACTCAATGTATACGGTCCTTGCATAGAAAAAATAACTTTTTCGGATTCACTGGCAGGTAGTGGTATTCTTGATGTTGACAATTTGATACTTGTTGGGGACCTAAATATAAATCTATCAGCTGAGGAAGTGTGGGGTAGTACTAATTTCTCGGGTTCTTTGGTAAATCATCTTAAAGCTATGTTCCAGTTAAAGAATTTGGTGGATATTCGTCCAGACAGGTTGGTTCCTACGTGGAAGAATGGATGTCAGGGGTCCCATGCTATTTTAAAAAGATTGGATAGATGCGTGTTATCAGACAACTTGTTAATCTCAAATTTTTTTATCTTTCCTGGGTGGAATATCTGTTTATTTCGGATCATGCACCAATCGTCTTTTAGATGGATCTAGTTGCGGTCAATAAGATTTATCCTTTTAAACTCAATCCAATTTGGTTATTGGATGTTGATTATAAATCGTTAGTTAATCTAGTCTGGATGGATAACAAATACTTATCTGAAGAGGGTTTTCAACGCAGATTGGTATGGAAATTAAAACACCTTAAAAAGAAAACTAAGTTATGGACAAAAAAGAGAGAAGAACTCTTAGCTAAGCGAATTGACTCATTGGAATCAGAGATCAAAGAGACTTTCCTAAGCATTGTGGAGGATAATACAACCATTGAAAAAGAAATTTTACTGGGGAATCTAGAAAAGGAAAGGAATAAGATTCTAAGTTACAATAAGGAAAAATGGCGTCAAAGGAGTAGAGGAATTTGGATTAGAAGCGGTGACTCAAACACAAACTTTTTCCATCATTATGCAAGTCAGAGGCACATCCATAAACATATTTGGGAATTAGTTGATGAAGATGGTGAGCAATGTAAAGGTCAAACAGATTTGAAAAAGGCAGCGACTCAATATTTTAAATTATTTTACAAAGCCCAGACAGACTCTTTTAATGTGGAGAAAATTAAAGTTAGAGAGCTCTTCCAAAGAATGGTACAGGATGAGAATTTAAGTTTACTACTAAAGCCTGTTACGACTGATGAAATTAAAAAGGTTCTCAATCTCTTTAAAAGGATAAGAGATTGGGCCCAGATGGTTGGACGGTGGAATTCTTCTCCCACTTTTTTGATTTGGTAAGTGAAGATCTGGCTCAGATGGTGGAGGAATCTAGGATATATGGGAATATTCTAGGATGCTTAAATTCTACTTTCTTGGTTTTAATACCTAAAGAGAATAGCCCGACCAATTTCGGGGATTATAGGCCGATATCCCTTTGTAACCTTTGTTATAAATTGATTTCAAAAGTCATTTCAAACAAGATTAATCCCTTTCTATCTCGTAATCTATTAGAAGAACAATTAGTTTTCTTGGAAGGATGGAGAATATAGGATTCCATATGTACAACCTTTGAGTGCTTGCATAGCTTAGCAAAAAATAAAAGAAGTAAATCTTTCATCCTTAAACTGTTTTTGTGCAAGGCTTATTATTGTGTGGATTGAGATTTTCTCCATTTGGTTCTTTCTCGGGTAGGTTTTGATTCTCAGATGACTAGATGGATTATGAGTTGTGTTACTTCACCTTCCTTTGTTGTTCTCATAAATGGGGAGGCTACAGACTTTTTTAAAAGTGGGAGGGGCTTAAGACAGGGTTTCCCATTGTCTTCTCTTTTATTCATCTTGGTCATGGAGGCTCTCAGCCTATTATTAAAAAAGAGCAAAGTAGAGAATAAACTATTGGGTGTTAGAGTTTCAAGTATGATAAACATTATACATTTGATTTTTGTAGATGATGTCTTAATCCTATCAAAGGCTGATCTAACTGAATGGAAGGAGATTTATGATCTTATTATTCTATTTTGTAAAGCAACAGGTTTATAGGTTAACTCTTTGAAGACTTCCATGCACTATGAAGCATTGACAGATTCTGAGTTGGTTCCATTAAAATATTTGTTCCCATATACTTTCACGGACTTAAACTTAGGCTTTAAATATATGGTCTTTCATATGAAAACAGGACCACAGAGGGTGGCAGATTGGTCGTGTATTCTAACTAAAATTGGAAAAAAGATTGGAAACTGGTGCTATAGATGGATTTCGTTGGGTGGTAGTTTTGTATTACTAAAGTCGGTTATGGAAAGTCAATCCATTTACTGGATGGTTGTAGAATTAGTCCCAAAATATATTATTACCCAGATCTGTAAATTGAGTTTTAAATTCTTCTGGAATGGAAATACTTCATCAAGTCACATCCATTTATGCAGTTGGGAGGTTTTATCTCAGCCAAAAACAAATGGTGGGTGGAGTCTTAGAAATTTAACTCATTTCAATACAGTGTTGTTGGCAAATACTCTTTGGCATACGCTCTTTCGCAAAGGTATTTGGCATAACATTGTGATGGATAAATACATAAGACATCCTGATGTGATTAAATGTTTCAGGTCAGAAAAATTTGAGCACAATACAGCTTCAAGAATATGGAGGAACTTATTAAAGTCGGTCCATCTATTAACCCATTGGCATAGTTGGTTGTCGGGATCGGGGGAAAATTTTTATTTAGGCTGAGACTATATTCTAGGAATGCGTGAAAAATCCTTTTTGTCTCAGGATCTTCATGATCATCTAATTAGAAAGGATATCAAGTTGTTGGTCAATGCAAAAAATCCACACGAAACAAGTGACCACTTAGATAAATGGTTATGCATTAATTCTTTGGGTCTTTCAGGTATCCTCGTAGAGGAACGGAACAACTATACAAAGGGCCTCTCAGCAGCTGGAGTTATCCTTGGTGAATCAATTGATACACTTATGTGGATACGAGGAGATGCATCAGGAAAAATACAACAAAACATTTATATTCAGCTCTTATATCTACTCTAAATTTTCAACCTGTAGCGACTTGGAACTAGAAAATATGGAAGTGGGATATCCAATTAAAGATAAAAAAATTCACTTGGTTGACTATTTCCCGGAAAATTTTAACTTGGGATGGAATTCAGAGAAGAGGTTGGGAAGGGACCAGCTTATGTGTTTTATGTAAAAGAAACTCTGAAAATTTAGAACACTTGTTCATTGACTGCAGTTTTACAAAACATGTATGGGCAGTGTTAAAATACTTTTTGAACTTAAAAAGAGCTTGTACTGGCTAGGATATTGTAGATTTTTATTGTCAATGGATTATTGATAAGTCAGTTTTTCCAGAATTAGCAGCTATAACTTGTTGGGGTCTGTGGCTTGAAAGAAACAAGTGTATCTTTCAAAATATGGCTCCCTCTATCCATTCAGTTTTATTTAAGATCTTGGGACTGTACAGACCTATTAATCCCTCCTTACCTAAATCCTTAACAAAGGAATGTTTTATCCATTATGAGGAGGGATCCTCCATTGCTTTCTTCGATGGGGAAGCAAGAAGTTACCGATCATCTTGTGGGAGCGGGAGGAGTCATAAAGTCTATTGATAATTTGGTTTACAGGTGGTATTTAAATTGTGGTGAAGGAACAAATTCAAAGGCAAAAATAATGGGTATGTGGCTACCCTTAGTTTAGAAAACCATCTCGCTTTACATAGGCTCCAATCCTTTGGAGATTCATAAATGATTATAGAGTGGCTTAATGATAGGTGTAAATTGGATGTCTGTTCCATTGAAGGCTGGAAGAAGCGCACAAAAGATTTATACAAAAATTTCCAGGTTCTAAGTTTCCACCATATCTACAGGGATTTCAACAAAGAGGCCAACAAGCTCTCCAAAGAAGCCCTTCTAGCTACTGAAGGAAGGATATGTTTTTACCAGTGGGAACCTGGAGGAGCGAGGTAGTGAGAGAATTTGGATATTTACCGAGTCCTTTGCCAAGATAGGTCTTTCTAGTTTTTGGCTTTTTGATGTTATTTGAGATTTTTCGGATATTTTAGATAATATTTAGCCAATATAGCTATGTATCTTTTATCGTATTAAGCCTTTGATGACAATCTCTTCAGTGATGTAACTTTTTTGTAATGTTTTTTAATGTATTGGGTAAAGACTTCGGCCTATAGTCTCTTGTTGAAGACAACAAACTTTGGATGACAGTATCTAAAAAAAATTTATATCACTAATATAATTTTGAGCAAATTTTCACATGGAAAAAAAAGTTCAGTGCTATGTACTTAATTTCAATAAATAATTTAATTCATGAATCCATATACGTGTTCTGTATTGTACATGTATATCCACTCTCTTTACATACGGATTTAAACCTGCACACTCGAATCTCTAAGATTATCTAGCCTCTCAATACACATTTAAGTCTGCACAAATTTATTTGGACAGAATCATATCCTCCTCGGCAGTCCAAGAATCCCTTGCTTTGATGAGCAAGGATATCTACCTATCTCAGATGCTCTTTGTCATGCTAAAGTCTTAATAGAAAGAAAACATACAATATAATACTCTCTTTACATACCTTAAGTTTTAGATGGTTGTCCTCTCTTTGGAGTTGCTTGTATATTTGTATGAATGGTGTTTCATCCTCTTTCAAATGTTCCTTGTAT